>JAJMBO010000050.1:0-36890 GCA_030585065.1 Blastobotrys persicus
GACAAGAGATCGGATGATAACGACTCTGGCGATTCCGGCGAGTCTGATGCCGAGAAGCGATCTTTGAGAAAGAAGCGCTCTTTGAAGAAGAAGTCCGTCAAGCAGTCCAAGCGATCGGACGATGACAACTCTGGCGAGTCAGATTTCGACAAGAGATCAGATGACAATGATTCTGACTCTGGCGATTCAGATTTCGACAAGAGATCGGACGACAATGACTCTGACTCTGACAATGAAAAGAGGAACGTTAGACACCAGACCAACCGTCACAACCAAGGCAACCAGCACAACCAGGGCAACAAGCACAACCAAGGCAACCAGCATAACCAAGGCAACCAGCATAACCAGGGCAACCAGCATAACCAGGGCAACAGCCACAATCAAGACAATCACCACAACCAGGGCAACCAATATAACCAGCATGGTCAGCAGCACCATTAAAGAATTGCTCTATTGATCCTTCCTTTCGTACATAGCATTTGTCCATAATCCATACAATCGTTTGAATCAATATATATCTTCTAAAAGCATTCAACGAAAGTTTTTAAATCAGTTTATGAATTTGGCCCTAACTATGGGGACAAGCCTGCCATAGCCATGATTAAGCAGCAGACAAGTTCTTATTATCGTAGCTCCCATGTCCAAACAACCAACCCTTAATTTGGAAGTGAATTAACCACTTCAACATACCTTTTTCGTGCCAACGTCGTTTATATTGCTACTAATACACTCTTCCAGCTTTCAGCCCGACCAAGACAAACTTTACATGGAGAAGATTACGTATTTTGGGTGCGGTGTTTGTACGTCCGCGGCTTAGCTTATCGTCAGGGGGCGATTAGGGTTTTGCCCTAACTACAAGAGAAAAAAGACAGTCACAGCGAAGGTGAAATATTCTGACTTGGGGCTCGGGCCGGTGGGAGTTGGGAATGAAAGGGCGTGCTGAGGAATACGCCCACGCACACACTCTCATCGACTCCCGAAAAATACATCACTCTCCTTTCATCTTTCCAGGATTCGTGATTTGAATAACCCGACAACAACGAAAATGAGCACCCGGACCAAACAGATTGGAGGCGTAAGTGATGAAGCTTAGACGACAAGGTTGGAAATATGGATCTCGCAAAATGGCAAACGTTACATTGGACCAGCTGATTTATATGTTCAGTTACCACGACTGACCCGACAATGGTTGGACTGAAGTCCACTACATGACAGTCTCTGAGGTTAGGTGACGAGTCAGAGAGAAATGCATGAGGTCCAATGTATCTTGTCACACTGTGGACCATATATAAATACTTGGCTCAAAGTGGGATTCCAAGTGATATACTAACATGGATGTATAGGCTAAGAACGGTGGCCAACGTGCCGTTCCTGAAAACAAGGCTCAAAAGTGGTACCCAGCTGAGCCAGTTCCAACTCCAAAGGCCACTAGAAAGTCTGCCAAGCCTCAAAAGCTTCGTCCTTCTCTCGTTCCAGGCGCCGTCTTGATCATCCTTGCCGGTCGTTTCCGTGGTAAGAGAGTCGTCTTCCTCAAGGCTCTTGAGGATAACACCCTCCTTGTCACTGGTCCATTCAAGGTTAACGGTGTTCCACTTAGAAGAGTTAACGCTCGTTACGTCATCGCCACCTCTACTAGAGTCTCCCTTGACGGTGTTAACGTCGAGAAGTTCGGTGTCTCTTACTTCGCCCGTGAAAAGAAGGCCAAGAAGTCTGCCTCTGAGGAGGAGTTCTTCGCCGATGGTCAAAAGAAGGAAGTTAAGGCTGAGCGTGTTGCCGACCAAAAGGACGTTGACCAAGCCCTTCTTTCTCAAATCAAGAAGACCCCTCTCCTCAAGCAATATCTCGCCTCCTCTTTCAGCCTGAAGAAGGGTGACAAGCCTCACCTTTTGAAGTTCTAAGCTGTGAATATTATATAAGCTTTCACGAAATTTACCTCCCTCCACGATTGTCAAATCACTGTAATCAATATATGAAATTGTATTGTAGGTCTTGTCGTTTCCTGGTTGGGGATTTGTGTCATTGCCGAATTTTGGAAACGTATTAGAGCTGCTAGTAAAATAGAACGATTGCCAAACGTGCAGATCTGTTTTATCTTAGTTAATTGCGGCCTAAACTCTTGTCCCCTGCATCATTAAACAGACATCCAACCTACAGAGCCCACCCTCGCAATAGGTCCACCTATGAGGATAAATGTTCAGGTTGAAGAGGGATTGTTCTTAGCGTAAATTGGTCCATTGCTGTTATTGCATATACTGCTCGCAAGTAGAAATGTTCCGAATTATTCTTCCAAAACAACTAAACGTAATGATAAACGATCTTGCTAAATGCGGACCCTGATATCTCGAAACATAAACCATTCAAGACCAGAAACCCCCATTATACGAATTTCCGTTATCTGTAATGTGTAATGGCAGAAGAACTTTCCACGAGGTTCTAGTATCCCGAGCCTGGAGGCTCCCTCCACAACCTTCTCACACCCGAGAGGATTTCAAATTAAGCTCGGTATCCCTGGCCCTTGCAAATAAAAGGAACACTACGTCTTCAGTCTTATGTGGTGACCAACGAACATAGAAGTTGCACATTAAAATCTCGTATGCGGCTGAATTCCCAAAAGCGGAAGTTCCCAAATAGAAATTTTTTTTTTTTTTTTGGATCAGCCGGTCGAAGGTATTTAAGAAAAGATTTTCCGCTTATTGAAATTTCCTTTTTTCCCACACACTGTAATATTGCAACAAAAAATGTCAAACGGCCTTCTTCCCTTGTCGTCTTATAACCTCGAAGTTATTCCAGGGATGCCAACTCTGGCTGTCGATGAAGACTTTCCAGTCTCCATTAGATTGACCATGGCAGCCATTGATCCCGCTAAGGCCGATGGCGACGAACCTAGCACCTTGAGGATCCTCAAAAAACCTGCTGATTTCCCAGAGGATGGTCTGTTGTACGACTCCGATGAGGAAGAAGAGGAGGAAGACGATGAAGATGAAGATGATCAAGCGCAAAAACCAAAGAAGGACTCAAAAAAGGACTCTAAGAAGGAGGAGTCTGATGAGGAAGAAGAGGAGGAAGACGATGAAGATGAAGACATGGATGAAGATGATGAAGATGATGAAGGATTTGAAATTCAGGAATACGCCATTTGCACTCTTGGACCAAAGATCGCTTATCAACAGCCACTGGATATAGTCATCAACTCTGGAGAGGAGGTTCTTTTTGAAGTCACTGGCTCTTACCCAATCCACTTGAGTGGCAATTATGTGGAACATCCATATGATACAGACTCTGATGATTATGACAGTGATCTCGGCGATTCCGATGAGGAAGACATGGACGACTTGGATGACGAAGGCGAATATGATCTTTCTCCGGATGAGGATGAAGTGATTGATGCCTCTGACCGAATCCAAGAAATTGAAGAGGAACAGGAGAAGCCAAAGTCCAAGAAGGAGAAGAAGAAGGAAGCCAAGAAGCGAGCTGCTGAGGAAGTACAGGAGGAGGAGAAGCCAAAGAAGCAGAAGAAAGGTGAAGATAAAAAGGTTTCATTCACCAAGGAGCTTGAGCAGGGCCCAACTGGTTCTAAGAAGGCTAAGAAACTCGACGGTGGCGTTACCATTGAAGATCGAACCGTAGGTGATGGTCCAACGGTAAAGAAGGGTGACAAGGTTGGTGTTCGATACATTGGTAAACTTGCCAATGGTAAGGTTTTTGACTCTAATACTAAGGGCAAGCCTTTTTACTTCACTGTCGGCAAGGGTGAGGTCATTAAGGGCTGGGAGGTCGGTGTTGCTGGCATGGCTACCAAGGGTGAACGAAGAATTGTCATTCCTGCCCCTATGGCTTACGGCAAGCAAGCTCTCCCAGGTATCCCAGCCAACAGTGAATTGACCTTTGACGTTAAGCTGGTCAATATCAAATAAACAAATAAATCACATATTTATAGCTGTATAATACTTCTCTGATAAACCCATGTTAGAATGTGTTTGGTAAGAACCTCATGTCGATTATTTGCGTAACACATTTTTACCGAGAAATGTTTATTGTGCTTTATATAGAAAGGAATTAAACTCCTGAATGATGTATAGGCTCTATAACTTGGCTTTTGAGTCATTACTTCCTACCAATTGTCCCTCTGCATACATTGCGTCAATTTGAGGCTTAAAGAACTTTGAAGCCACGTTTCGTTTGATTTTCAGGGTCTGAGTAATTGTTTCGTTGTCTGTCGAAAGTGGCTCGACAGCTAGATGCAAGTTCTTAATTCGTTCAAATCCTTGAAGGACACCGGGTTCCACAGCCTGGTTGATTCTAGCAAGGAATTCGCGCCGGATTTCCTTTGAACCCAATGTTTCTTGGATTCCTAAAAGGTCGTCAGGCTTGAGGTGTCTCCCTAGGACATCGGAAACTAAGGACACGTATGTTTCCGGGTTGACCCCAATAACTGCAACGAGATAGGATTGTTCAGAGGAACCGTGAATAAATATTTGGTTGAGCAAAGTGCTTCTTGATTGATACACGTTTTCAATCTTCTCCGGCCCAATATACTCACCTTGGGCAAGCTTGAAAAAGTTCTTGAGGCGGTCAACTATATGGATCTTGCCCAAATCATCAATCATGCCAATGTCCCCTGAATGGAACCAACCATTCTCATCAAAGCAATCCAAAGTCTTTTGGTTCTCTTTATAGTATCCTCGGAACACCTGGGGCCCACGTATCATCACTTCGCCACGAGGGTATGGTTTATCATCAGCAGTATAGTCCATTTCTGGGATATCTCGCAATCTAACTTCCGCAGTAGTGGAAACCGGGCCACAGTTGCCAGTGGTAGGGTCCAGTCTTTGCGAAACGCACATGCCTCCCATAGTTTCTGTTAAACCATAGCCCTGAACAACCTCAGTTGCCAGCACAACCTTGAGGAATTCATGGGTGTCTCTTGATAAGGGGGCTGAACCAGTTCCAACAGTGTATACGTTGTTGTATCCAACAGCTCTTCTGATTCTATTAGACCAGATTGGATCCCAGAATGAATGATGAGGACTTCCAGTTTTCCTCAGCTTAGCCACTTTGGCATCATAGGCCTTGCGGGAGACCATCCCAGCGATACCTGGCGCTTCCAAGGTCATAGTCTTGAGGGAAGTTGCAAATCTGTTGAGGATTCGTGGCACGAGCGGTGTAATTGTCGGTTTTAATACCTTGATGTCGTCAAAGATCTCAGTTAGGGCTCCATGAGGATAGCCCTGAGCAAACCCACTAGAGAGAGCTGTACACATGTTCATTCGTTCAGAGATATGTGCCAAAGGAAGACATGAGTACGAAACCTCTTTATAATCTGGGCGATAGTTGATGCTCGACTTGAGACTGCACACACCGGCAATTGCATTGGCATGAGTGATAATTACACCTTTTGGATTCCCTGTTGTGCCCGAGGTAAAATTGATTGCATAAGTACTTTTCCTCATAGGAGGGTTGTGGGGCTGGGGATTATTATGGCCATGTTCGGTCACCTCGTCGAAGGAATAAAGCCCAACATCGCATTCCTCGGCCCATTTGCCTAAAAGCTCCCCTTTGGATTGTCCTGGTCCCTCAAATTCATATTGCAAGGTCAAAGATTCAAAAGTGATAATGACTTTGAGGTGAGGCAGCTTTGACTTCAGTTTTAACAACTTCGGCACGTTTTCGATGGTAGAAATGGCAACAGGGGACTGTGTGAAGTTTAATATGTACTCTGTAGTCTCAGGGCCTAGTGTATCATACAAACACACAGTTGGCAGTCCTTGGCACACACAAGCTAAATCAGAAACTACCCAGTTGACAGAATTTGGACCATATACTGCCACAACATACTCGTCCCTTGGGTTCAGGCCAGCGTACTTGCGGACTAGGTTGACCAATCCGGATGCAAGATCAGTTCTTCTCGCGGAAACTTGGTGAAACGTCTCAAATCTATATTCTGACCAAGATTTCGTTTCTGGCTGATAATATCTCTGACCAAGGCAGTCACGGTCAGGGAATCGTTGTACCGTGGCTTCGAAGGCCTCATAAAGTGTGGTAATCTTGGGATGCCAAGTAGACAACAATTCGTTAAACGATGTTAGGTTACGATAGACTGAAGAATACCCGGGCTCTCTAGTATTGGGCACTGGTCGTGCCAACACCTCACTGCCAACTTGGCCAGAATAATTCAGTCTCCAATCAAAAGGATCCGATTCTTCTGTGATTCCACTTCGACAGACAACTGCAGAATAATCACCAAGGCGTCTTTTTACCTCATCCGAAAACTCAAAGGGTCCTTCTGCCGGCATTTTCTAGAACCTCTCGGGTCTAAATGATGTGGGACGTCTACCCACTTTATATAGATGTGCATCTCGGCTAATAGGGCCCCTCTCTTCGGCTTTCCCCACCCCCGGCCTAATCGGAATTAAAAAGGCCTAAACATGGCAGGCGATCACCGGTATAGGGAAGCAATGATGAAGTCGAGAGGGCAAAAGGCAGTGTTCATTGTTTTTAATTGGGGAAATAGAGACTGTTTCTACGTTTTGGGGCTCGTGCAAAAAGACACCCTCTCATTCCAGAGCTGAAAGGTAAGCTGTACGTAGTGTACAGAGAAAGCTGTTAGTAACTAGGTTGGATTTCCTAGGAAGGCTTGTATAATCGTTCTTTATCCATCAGCTCGCTTGTAAGATTGTTTTTATCCATTAGCTCGACGTGGGACCTGCCGAGCGCATTCACTGTTATCTCCGCATTTCTCCGCATTTGCCATAAAAATGGGTTTTAGACCACTTATTTATTCTAATGGCTAACTTTGCCTCCCTTTCTCTCTCTCCCTTTCTTTCGGAATACCTGAACGTCAATTAAGCTCGGTATTATTACTATTACTTCTGGCCGAGGATAAACCAGTGGAGGGGAAGGGTGTATTCCGACAAGTCGGATAAACAACCGACGGTGGTTCCTCATGTCACCTTACCTTCCTTGTAGGACACAGTGTGTTTTTTCGTGGCTCAAATTAAAATAATAATGAAAGTAGTGTGTTTTTCACGAATAAATAAATTATTAAGCATGTAGTGATTCTATTCTACGACGTTCGCGTTCGAGCGGCGGAACATTTTCATTCGAGTTTGTGACGACAACTGGACTGACAAGACCTTTGGATTCAGCAAAGTCACTGCTACGCTCTTTGGACGGATCTGTCTGATGGTATTCGTCGATGATTGGGTGGAATAGGACCGTTTGGTTGCGAATTGTTAGCACTGTGTTAGTAGGGATTGTGATCCAATCATTTCTTTCAAACGTAAGCGGTTCAGAGGCAACCATGATGATGTTTTGTCCACGATCGCGTCGCTCCATGCGGTACTGGCCCGGCTCATATTCAAAGAACCGAGTTCCAGAGGAAAAGTGTAACGAGGCAGCTTCTTCCGTACTGGAGGTGACATAGCGAGAAACCACGACCGAATGTCCATCAGTAATTGCACAATTGAGCAAACTGGGGTCAGCATCAGGAGGGTTCACCTCGTTTGTCCAATCACGCAAATACGCTAGCATTTGCAGAAGGGCCTTTCGCAGTATTTCGGAAGGGATCGTACCAGAAGCCGCGGTCGGGTCGTATCCCAGCTTGTCCAGACAGTCCAGATACAGGGAAAACGCCCATTCCGAATCAGTTCCTCCTTGTATGATGTTTAAATACTCATCTTTCATGTGGTCCGCCAGTTTCCTACGAATCCTGTTGAATCCGGAGACATGTCCGTTGTGCATAAACATCAGCGAATGGTAGTCAAAGGGATGACAGTTTGTTTCAGCCAATACTCCTGCAGTAGACGCCCGCACATGAGCAAAAACTAGCCTTGACTTTGTTTTGTCGGCTAATCGAGCTAGATTCAAGTTGTTCCAGGCCGGGGTAATGGCACTAAATACACACGGCCCGTCTCCGAGTTCTGGATCCAGGTCCTCGGGGTAGTAACCTACCCCAAATCCATCGCCATTCATCGGACGACGCATATCCAGTCGGAGGCGACTATCGAAGGATTGGCTACCCTGTGGTTAGAAGCTGAATCGCCCACGCGTCAGAGGTTACTTACTTGATGATCGAATGTGCCGGCCGGGTCAACAGGTGAGATAGCAATATTGGATCCGTCCCTTCTCATGGTCAGCACTAGGTTCACCCGTCTAGTGTGTACTCTCTTACCCTTGAATATTAGAAACCTGCACATGTCGTGATGGCCGGAAGAATTCAGTCCCTGTCGTTAGGGGTAGTTGTCGGGGCGCCGGTCTGATCTGACTTAACACTGATCCAATCTTCGTATCCATTGAGTAAGGGTTTGTCCCTTGCCAGTGTTTCTTGTGTTATGTGGGAGGCTTTTTTCTTTTGGTGGATTGTTATCAGTGTGTCTGTGTATGTCTGTGGATATCTTGTATATAATACTTGCAATTCCCCTGTTGCATATATATACTTATATATATATATTATATAATAAGAGGTTTATCTGTTAAATGTGTACAGCCATATTCAACACTTCTATACACGAAAATATTCGTACATATCTACATCTACCCACCAGAACTCCAAGTCCACCTCGATGGCTTCATTCCATATAAATACAACGAGGACACTACCGCGACAGACCAACCCAAATCGATAAAAAATACATACATATATATATATATAAATAATACAATCAAACTTCGACTACGCACCCAACATTACAGCCGACAAAAAACAAAAGGTTGGTACAAATTTTTAGTTCCTCATTTTATTACAGGATTACATCGACATAACTTATTTCTTAGAGGTGAGCTTTCTGAGGTAGAAGGCCAACTCGTCACCCTCCAAGATGTAACCATCGCATCGACCAGATTGACCAGGTCTAGAAGAAACGCAGGCGTAAAGTCGACCAGCACCGAACTGGGTCTCAATGGCACCCTCGACCTTAGCGTCCTTTTGTCTGGCAGCAAGCTTTCTCTGGACCTTCTTGGACTTCTTGTCGGCCTCAACGAACTCTTCGTGGACAACCTTCTTACCCTTCTTCTTACCAATTGGCTGGCCGTAGTGGGTCTCGTACCATTGACGGAAAGGAGTAGCGTCAATCTGGACAATGGCAGACTTGGTCAAGGTGTTGGTTCTGATAAGTTCGTTGTTGGAAGGATGGAAAGCAACACCAATGATACGGGTCTTTCTGGTGATGTTCTCAGAGCCCCAGGAGAAGTTACCGGACTCGAGACGAAGGGCACGGTACTTCTTGTTACCACCACGGGCACGGACAGTGTGGATTCGCTTAGCGCCGATACGGGTGTTGGCTGGCTGACGGCCCAACTCGAACTTTCTCTTCTTTCTATAGGCGGCGATTCTAGCACCGGTGTGAGAACGTTTGTGACGCGAATCACGAGAGATACCCATCTTGATTTATCGTTGTCGTAGGGGTCGTTGGTGGTTGGGTTTTGCAAAAAGTCTTGTTGATGCAACTTTCGTCAATACCAACCGAGTCTCTCGTCCCAACTCGAGTACTTTTCGGAACTCCCAGCGTGACTGCTTTTAGGGTTAAGCCCTAACATCCCAACGGGCCAGCCGCGTATCCCCAACCTACTCGCTGCGCCGATCGAAAATGATTGGAACCGTCAAACGATCGCCTATTTGGATCTTTATCTTCGTCGTTGGAAATGTGCAAAAAGTGTACCGACATACTCCTAGAAGTATTCCGCGACGACAACCAGCAATCCCGCCGACATGCCTGCCGACGTGGCCTGGCAATGCAAATGCAATATGCAATGTGCTTCATCGGGCCCACCGACCGTTGAACTTGCATATCACGTGACATCAATAGAGTGGCGAAAATCTTTCAGATAAAAAACCCGGAGCGGCGGTGGCGGCGATTGATACACGGTGGTTTCAAGAGCGTTCTCTCCAAAGATTTTGCTTTGGCACGTCCCCGACTATTTTGCTGGCGCAACAATCCTAGAATTTGATCCCAGGTGAATATAAAGAAGAACGATGAGTTGGTACGATCAAGTTGAGATTGAGGATATGACCTATGACCCGCAAACCATGCTTTTTCATTACCCCTGTCCATGCGGAGACCGTTTCCAAGTCTGCATCGACGACCTTCTTGACGGGTCTACGGACACTGCAGTCTGTCCAAGCTGTAGTCTAACCATCCAGGTGATCTTTGACCCCTCAGATCTTGAGCAATATACACAAACAACTGATGCACAGCCACAAGAGATTGCAGTTTAGTCTTCTCGTTGCACTCCTGTGCATATCAGCATCCATCATCTGCATATACAAAACTTGTAATAACATTATATTTATGAACCGATTTATACAGAAAGTTGATATGATCAGCTATACTTGTCGAGACCGCTGAGTCGTTTGGCACTGTATAATTTGGGCATGGAATGCTGAATATATAGAGAGCGATGGAAGATAGGGTAGAGTGTAGTGCACTTTTTAGCAAGCTGCTTTATTTTTCAGCTATTTGTGCTTCTACGAGAGGAGAATCTTGTAGGATGGAACTTTTTGCTGACTTGCTTGCGTGTCTAATGTAGCCTGAAGCATATCTGTATATTATTTTGAGCCCACGTATGATAAAACTCTGGAAGCGTAATATAGTCGAGATACATAATGAGGACTTTTCATTACCGAGATGTACTAACAGAGGAACCTTAAGAACATTATGGGTCAATCAAGGGACTGGGTATTGTAAAATCATAGCGTCTGTTCTTACAACAAACAAGTAAACAGTCCAAAGTGTTATCGCCAGCAGTCGGTATATAGGGCTTGTTTAGAGATGAGCAGCCCCTAACAGAGGCTATGCTCGGCAGTATGGGGGTCTAGTTGTATTGCAGGATAGAACAAAAAAAAAAAAAAAAAAAAAAAAAAAGATCAACGGGCTTTATAATAAACCCAATTGACAATCATTATTTACTGTTCCTTTTGTAATAAATAGGCGAGACGTTATTCTTTTAACCCGTTTCGGACGTCGAAAGGCTGAGGCAGTGGTACGTTGTCGGATCGCCGATACATATGTATCGCTGCGTCGACACTGCATGTATCATCGGCCTTTTGCAAGTTTTCACTAAAACTACAACGTGATCAGGGCTAATAAAGTAGATGTTGGCTCTGTGGACGTGGGTGCTTCTGCTGATAGCCGGTACACTGGCTGAGGGGGATAGCTCAGAACCCAGCGCGCCTGTGATCATAGGAAAGCTGAATGGCACTGGGATCGTCGAGCCTACCAACGGGACCAAGTCGTTTATATCAGACTTTTTATTATCAGCAAATGACACAACTACGGACTTGAGCCTGTCTGCAAATATAGCAGCAGTAACTACAACAACTGGGGTTAGTTTGACCACTATAAACGGTCTAAAGAGCATTTGTTCGGGGAGCCTGTTGTTGATGGATGAAAACTCGGAGGTTTCGCAGGATCATGTTGTCATGATTGCTTGTGATGACCAAACAAGAGCGTCCAATATGCTCGATATTATTGGAGATCGGAATCCTGCTTGTACAATCATGTACTCGGACACGAGCCAAGGATGCAACTTCACCGAGACGACAAATTCCCTGGCTGTCCAGCTGGGGACCGTGTTCACCATGTTAAGTAAGGCAGCGACGCAGGCTATTCTTGGACGTGCTCAAAGAGCATCTCAGCCCTTGTCTGTGGTTATCAGCCCAAATACTACTGCATATTCTTCATCCGAAGCGGATGCGACAAAACAAACTTCATCTTCTCCCACAGTTGCAATGGCAATTCTTTACTCTGTTACAGGAATCATTGCCGCTGCTTTTCTTTTTGTCATCATCTCTGGAGCTATCCGCGCCCACAAGCATCCTGAACGTTATGGTTTGCCACCTATTGGCGGCGATTTAGATGACGACACTAATGGCGAGAGTTTTGGTAACTCGAATAGCGTATATGCCAACAGGGCCAAAGGGTTAGCCCGTGCAGTTCTTGATTCAATACCGCTTGTCACATTTAGAGTAGACAAGGACGAAGAACCGTCTAAGTTTGAGGCCCCGACAACCACAGTAAAGGAAGACAACATCGAACTTCACACAATTCCTCCAATTGACGGGCCCAAGTCACATAAAAGTCCGGTTGTTAATGGAGAAGAAATGAATAATGACCAACCAACATCAACGTCTGCAGACAACGATTCATGCCCGATTTGTTATGAGAATTTCCATGATGGTGATGTTTTACGAGTCTTACCATGTCGACACACATTCCATGCCGTTTGTGTGGATCCGTGGCTTCTCAATTCATCATCGCACTGTCCACTTTGTCGGGTGGACCTTAGCATATCCAACAACGAAACAGTTTCTGAAGAACCTCCGAACAGTGATACTAGTAATCGTGCTCAGCAGGTACCGGGTGACATAGTAGTTCCCCCAGGATATGAAGTTGAGACTTCAATGTTCAATAGATTCCTCGATATATGGAATGCCCAGTTATTGCCAAAAGACGCCCGTCGCCGTGCACTGGCGCGTTTCCAACAAGAAGCTGAACTCCGACGTCAGTTACGTCAACGAGATTCATCCATGGACGAGCATAATAGAAATAGATGGATTCGTTTTGTCAATTCAAGGAGAAGGCTCTTCCACCAAAGAAACAACAACAACAACAACAACAACAACAACAACAACAACGATAACAATGAGCAATAGTATTTATTAAGAATTTTCTTATTTTGACCATACCCAAAAGAGTTATGCATTTTATTTTATTTATCTTTTTTTTTTTTTTTTTTTTTTTTTCCCCTAACAGGTCGCGATTGATGAACCTCATCATGCTACTTAGTATCAATGAGATACTTAATAGGCAATAAAAATGATAATTAGAAACTGGGAAAATAATATGAGTACGTAAACGTGGTTATTTAAATATAGTCTCTAGGTTATTACTCTGGTTACTCCCCGACTGTCAATTCTTCCCATCACAAGACAAAGTGTAATGAATGGACTGCACACCAGCCAAAACCAGTTCACAGATTGTACCGACAAGGAGTTACATTTTACTTCTTGAGGATCCAATTGATCCAGTCTTCTAATTCGTTCAGTTCGTAAAATCCAGTCTTAGAAAGGATCTGGTCTGGGTCTCGTTTTGCAGTGACATCGAAAAGTGGAATATACGAGAGAAGAGGTGAGGATGTGACTATCGTGACTTTAATCCCATTCCCGGTGTCGAGGTGATAGGTTGATACGGGAGGGAATAATAAAGTACCAAGATATGAATTCTCGTACTCTTTTTGGTTCTTCGATTTGATGTCTGAGTATTTCTCCAAATTCAGGGTCGAATTTTCATGGTTTTGAAGAATCATTTCTAATAATCTTGTTGTTCGTTTCAGCACCTTATTATGAAGAATATGTGCAATTAATGGCCGGAGTATGAAAAGAGGAGACTGAGTGGGTCTGGCTTTGGAACTTAAAGGTATAGGGATTGCCCGTCTTTTCTGAAGGTTACGACGATGTGCGTAGCATAATAGAATATGGAACGCATTGCAGATCAGGTCGGCTTTATATGAATGCGGGGGTTCTACTTTCTTTTCTTCACCTTCACTTTCTTCTTTGCACATTTCTTCGTCGTCATCGACGTCGGCAGGATTGATGAGTTCAATGACAAGATCCTCATCATAAAGATTTATAACAACTTTCCCCCCCATGATGCTGACCTTGTGAGACGAAAGCCTTCGCGCTTCTCTGACAATCTCATAGAACAGCTCTTCTTCAAAGATGAGGGTGCGTGCATTTTTAATCTCTTCCTGGACAGAGCTTTCGGATAACAGAAGTTCCTTGTATTTAGAAGAGCCTATTAAAACACGCCCACCCGAAGATGTATCATACAACATGACTCTCAACACATGGGTTCGCTTTGACTTATCAAATTTAAACGCCATGGACCCATCGTGACGTCGCTTTATCATTGCAATACCCTTATCACCATATTCCGACCCGGCATCACCAAAACCATACTTGATGCCTAATCCTCGAGCATCACCTTTTCTAATCTTAAATAAAACCTCCCCAGCATTAGCAGTCTTTCGAACGCTTTTCCAATACGTCCGTTCTTTGTCAATCTCCGACTTGAGTCGGTTGGCAGAGTTCTTCAACATTTCGGAGGCATTTTCAAGAGATTGAACCTTCCAGCCACCTCCTACTATACTGTTGTCCTTCGCACAGTCTATATTTAATTGATCAGCTCCCAGTGAGCCCACAGGGACGTGGTGCTTTAAGTGAGGCGACATCGAAGTGCCCCCAGCTGCCGGTCGTAGGCATGACAGCAACAATGAAACGAAATCAAGCGAAAGAGCACTTTCATTCTGCGCTTGACCAACTAACTGTGCCAGCTCCTGTTTGGCCGCATCAAAGTCTTGTTTTTCCTCTTCCACCACTTCCAACGGCGTGTCAGTCGGCTCTTCATCGTTTCCCGCCACATCTTCCATAGCAGTATCCTCGTCTTTTTCCTGTTCGATTTGTGCGATTTCGGCAGCCAATAGTTCCTCAGTGATATTGGCGAACGATCCTCGTTCAAGTGTAATCCGAGGAATAATCTTTCCTAGCGGAAGTCGGTTCCTAGTTCTTCACGTCAGCGACAATTGTAAAAGAAGCTACTACCACACGCACCCAACTCCATTCTCAGCGTCTCTTTTAGGCTGAAGCGACAACTGGATGTCATCATTTGCCATCTTGTTTCTCACCCCTCGGGCGTTATTAACTTCAGGATTCAGTGAGCTTTGGGAAGAGACCCCGGGATACCGACTCGACGTCAACCAGTATGGAGTGGTGACCGATAAGCTATTTGATCATTTTCGGAAGCAAAGAACGCTGTTACACACTACGGAACTGGAAAAGAGTTGCAAACGTAGGAACACACCCGTACGAATGGGATCGAGTAAATCTATATATTACCGGGATTTATATTTCAAAGTCATCGTCATCATCAATGTCAGTGCCATCCTGAATTTCGGAAACCAACTCCTTTTCGCGTTCACGGGCCTCTTCAGCAGACTTGAGATCAACTCTGTTATCAGAAAGGGTGTATCGCATGGACTTGACAGAGTCATTGTGCAGCTGAATACAGAAGTTAATACGATCGTGGAAGGCATCCTGGGGTTCAGTGGTTGAGTAAACATCCAGAACCTCCTTGGATTGCATATATCCCTGTTCATGATTTATCGACGCATCGATAACGCCATCACGGATTGCCTTTGCTACAATATATTCCGCAGATTCTTCAGAGTCCAACCCCAAGCGTACACAGATGTCCCGTAGAGAGATTCGCGAATAGGTCAAGCTCATGATTCTAATGCCTGTCTTGATGACATTTTGTCGCAGACGCAGCACTAATCCATGATTACCATCCTTCTTCAACGCTGCTCGGTGTCGTTCGACAGCCTCGGTAAATACTCCTACATCTCCAACGCGCACCGCACGTGCAATTTCAAAGTATGGCAATAGCGGCTTCTCAAATTGCGCTTCTCTGAATGTAGTACGCTCTGGGATGTCACCCATCAATAGTTCTACCACGACGCGCAGTTTGTGGGCTGTCTGAAGGAATCCGAGCGCTTGGGGTGTTTGTGGGGCCTTTCGAACGGCAGCAGTCACTCTCTCGTGAGCAGCACTATAATTCAATTGGATTGCATTGATTCGAGCCAGATAATACAAATAACGAGCTGCAAGCGAATTACTAGCCAATTCTGGGAAATTAGTTTTCGCAACCAATGCTGCTGCCTGCGATATTTTGTGTGTTGCCAGGTAGCCTCTCAGCAGTAGAGTGATGAGTGATGCTTGCGTCTCGGCGTCTCGTCTCAATGTGGCAGTCCGCAGAGCAGCTAACAACACAGGTCGGCTCGCATCTTGAGCTCCAGTCAGTTCCATAGCCCTTGCATAATAAAACCAAACCTTGGCTGCGATGTAGTCTAAACTTCGTCGATTGTATGCTCGCAATCTTCGAGCTGCGCTCTCAGAAAGGGATTTGAAGTCCTCAATCCATTTACCATCGTCCAAGTTCAGAAGCCATACCTGAACGAGAACATACAGGAACATGTCAATCTCCGGCAGAATGCTAGTTGGGTTACTCTCCGTCTGATCCACGTCCATTGATTCACCCCCGGCCCCACTAGACGCTTTGTTCACAAAACCCAGTAGCTCTTCTCTAGCCGAATCATCCTTCGGGTACGCAGACTCAATTACCTTTGCCAACGCACTGCCAGTCACCTTCTTTCGCAATGCTGGCAGACCCCTCAAAACCTTCAACGTAAACCGTGGATCGAAGTTTGCCACCGCCTTCTCCAAGTAGGCGAAGTTTTGACGAACATCCTCAACTACCATGGATTCATTCTCAACGATGCTTTCCTCCGCACTCTTCTCCTTCATCTCAACATCCTTGCTATCCTTTGTGTCCGCCATCTTCAGTATAGTTTTAACACAAAGTGGTGTCCTCACCAACCGCTCTCACTGCCAACAACACTACTCTCCCACCCCAACACTTACCCGGAAGATACACAGCTTTAACCCTTGCCCTGCTATCCACGGGCCAACGCCTGGAGTTCTGGAGTAGTGACATCCTCGAGCGGTGCTCCTGGGATCGTCTGTCGAAGTTGTAGACTGGATTAATGAGTAGTTCTTATAGACTATCGAAACAGAATGTGGTTTATCGGGCTAAATGGGGAGCCATATGCATACCGCCTCACACACTCTCTATAAATATATATACATAGGGTATATATATATGTATATATATATATATATATATATATAGGTGTGTGAGTAGTACATGCCTAACATCAATTCAATCGATTCAAACCAATGGAATTGCTAAGGAAGACTATATTCGAGTAGAACGTCGTGACCCTGAGTATTAGCAAGTGTGCGGCTCAATATATTAAGCGTGATAGCTTCTGATCGGGACCAACATCAAAGACGAAATCTACATGGCGGGAAACAGAGAGCCCATATCTATTGAAGAGCTGGTAAGAAGTAAACATGAGGCTTCTGAAAGGGCAAAGAAGCCCAAATTTTTGTCCAAAGCTGAACGGGAGCGTCTAGCACTGGAGAGACGGAAGCAACAAGTGGTGGCCGAGAAGAAAGTACCGGAACATGGGGCCAGAAGAACTGTGCAAAGGGACGACCGAGAGGACGAATGGCCTGATAATCTGAAAGAAAAGGGAGGAAAGAAGCAGGAAAAAAAGAAACGAAGCGATAAATTCAACTTTGAATGGAAAGAAAGCGACGACACCTTGGCCGAGGATGACATTTTATATAATCCTCAGATGGCTAAACGGAATAACAATCACCAGTCCAAGAATGGGGTTGTAGGAGATGGATTAGAAGAACGGAAGCGGCGTGCTCGAGAACTAGAAGAACTCAAGGCCAAGAAACAACCCAAAATGGACTGGGACGAGGTGCATTGGTCGGAAAAGCCCTTGGAAATGATGCGTGAGCGGGATTGGCGAATATTCAAGGAAGATTATAGCATCGTAACCAAAGGTGGAGGGGTGCCCCATCCATTGAGGTCGTGGACTGAATCAAAGATCCCGTCGCGTATATTGGACACTATTCATAGGATTGGGTATAAGGAACCGACTCCAATTCAAAGAGCGGCAATTCCTATTGCACTGAAGTCAAGAGATGTTATTGGTGTTGCAGAGACTGGTTCCGGTAAAACTGCAGGATTTGTCATCCCTTTATTAACGTATATTATGGAGCTTCCGTCGTTGACTGAGGTTACAAAACATGATGGACCGTATGCAGTAGTGCTGGCACCTACACGAGAGCTTGCACAGCAAATTGAACGTGAGACACAACGGTTTTGCGATCCTTTGGGCTTCCGTTGTGCTTCTATTGTCGGTGGCCACAGCATTGAGGAACAGGTGCTAAAGTTGCAAGATGGAGCGGAAGTTATAATTGCAACTCCAGGCAGGTTGGTCGACTGTATTGAGCGACGAATTGTGGTGTTGAATCAATGCTGTTATGTGGTTATGGATGAAGCTGATCGAATGATTGATCTTGGATTTGAGGAATCTGTTAACAAGATTCTGGATGCACTTCCTGTGTCAAATCAGAAACCTTTAGACGATGACCAGGGATGGAGTGGTGTCGCGAACATGAGTGGGAGCGGCAGGAAGCTATATCGCCAAACTATGATGTTCACTGCTACATGGCCCCGGGCCATCGAAAGATTAGCAGAGCAATACCTTCGCCGACCAGGGATTGTTACCATAGGAAACATTGGTCAGGCAACGGATCGGGTTGAGCAGAGAGTAGAATTTGTCGCAGATGAGGAACGACGAAAGAAGCGAATGCTGCAAATTCTGGAGTCCCACAAGTTCAGACCTCCGATTATCATCTTTGTCAACTACCGCAAGAACTGCGAGTCCGTGGCCAAGGCTCTCACAGTTGGTGGCTGGAACGCAGTAACAATGTATGGTGCGAAGAGTCAGGAGAGTCGAGAGGCAGCTTTGGCCAAACTACGTTCTGGTGATGCTGATTGTCTTGTAGCCACTGATGTGGCTGGCCGAGGTATAGATGTGCCTGATGTATCCCTGGTCATCAACTTTCAAATGGCTCGTTCTATCGAGGACTACACGCATCGTATAGGTAGAACTGGTCGTGCAGGCAAGAAAGGCACTGCTGTAACGTTTATCGGCCAGGAAGATAATGATCTTCTTTACGACCTTAAGCAAATGATTGTCCGTTCTGAGGCAAGCAAGTTGTCCGATGAGCTCAAGTTTCACCCAGCAGCCCAGACAAAGCCAGTTATTCAAAAGCAGGCAAATGCTAATCAGGGTGATTGATATATTAAGGTTTCAACGGGATTTCGTAAAAGTTGTATGCCGGACTTGTCTGTATGGTCGTTGAAGCCGTCAATGACACCCTATTTAACCAGATTGTACTGATATATGGCAAGAATGTAATGAATAATAATAACTTACTGGATTAGCTCTTTTCGTCATGCTTCCTTCTGGAGATATGAGCAGATACATTTACCTCTAATGGAATTATTAAATAAATTACTTAATCGTCATCGGAATCATAATCCACTAGACCTGTCAGGCCCGTAGGCTTTTGAGTCTGGGCTGAAGGTGCTACGGCCATTTGTTTAAGCGTGTCTAGAGCGGAGGTTGATATTAACGAATCATGGACCGGCGAATTTTTTTCAGCAGAGTCATCTGATTTTTGATCTTCGGTTTTCTTTGGTCCAATATTATCGTCGTTCTGTTTTCTCACAGCTCCTTCTCCACGAGCATACCATATTTCATCCGGCGCCTCATATCCCTGTAAACCAAAACCAGACTCGATTTTCCGTCGTTTGGTAGCTTCTGGGTCCTTTCCTTCAATCTCATCTACAAACTCCTTGGGTAGGATCTTCTTAATGGCATCTGCCGCCTGCTCCTCCAACCTTCTCTTTTCTCGTACTTTCGACAACGGATTTGGGTCCTCGGTCGCCCATCGCACATTCAATACCTCGTCTCCATCCAATGACTGGTGGGCCATAGCTTCTTTGGCAAACTGTGCATTGGACTCATTTAAATACGTAACAAATGCAATTCCTCTGTCGCCCAGCACTCGGGTCCGTTCGATATCCCCCCATTCTGAGAAATGCCGTGATATGACTTCGTCTAGGTTCTCGCCGCTTCCAATTCTTCCCACATATAACGTTCTATTTTGGCGCAGGAACGACCCGACGCCACCCATATCATCCCTATAATTTGCAAATTTGTCACGTCCAAAACAATCCACGTTTGGAGGGAATATATCGGTAACTGTAGGCAGCCGGTGTAAATATTCACATTTCTTGCCATTCACGCATAACCCTCTTGCAAAATATAAACAAAAGTAACTTCCACGGACCTTGTCAGCTTTGGTATACCCAGAATCCTGCTCAATGTTGCATCGTCCCTCTGCCTTCGTCTGACTATAAATATCATCTTCCGGGTCGCCGCCACTCCATTTTAAGTACCATATATTGAAGACTCCACCCGTTTGTGGAGGTCTATCATCTTCCTTGATCGTGCTAGGATCCTTTTGAACCCTCGCGGGCTTTCTTTTCTTTTTAACCACCTCGACTTCGCTTGTAGACATTTCCTGCCGCGGCTATCGATGTCCTCCAACCGTAGGTTTTGGCGGAATAAAAAATCAACGCACTAACCCTAACCCTCGCCGTTTATAACCATTAAACATGTATTAACGCACATGCCGGAAGACATTCTGGGAGAATTCATTAAGTAATAAGATTAGTCTATCATGTAATTATATACAAGGGTGGTAGTGGGGGGTCGTGTTTCCGTTCGTTAGTGGGTATATATGCATTTAGAGATGAATTTGATCGAGAATGTCCTTTGCACCTTTGTCAATTAGAGCAAGTGCCAATTGTCGACCCACAGCTTCTGCTTCTTGATCGGTATGTGCCTTGGCCCGGAACGAGTCTTCGACGCACTGAGTGCCGTCGACGGACACCACAATTCCACTGAGCGTCAACGAGGCGGCTTTTTCATCATACACGGACTGCACGCCAATTGGAACCGAGCAACCTCCTTCCAAAGTCTTCATCAGGGCCCGCTCCGCCCTACAACATAGAGAGGAGCTCTTGTGGTTGATAGAAGATAGCATTTTCAACATTCGCTCGTCATTGTGTCTGATTTCAATGCCTAGAGCGCCTTGGCCCACTGCATGGTACATATCAGGCGCTTCAAGGTAGCTGGTGATGCGATCTCCAAGACCCAATCTGACTAGACCAGCAACAGCCAAAATTGTGCATGCATACTTGGAATTGGGGTCATCTAATTTGGCCAAACGGGTGTTGACAGAACCACGGATGTCCTCGAATTGAAGAGACGGGTATCTTCTCTTGAGCTGGGCAGATCTGCGGATTGAAGACGTACCAACCACGCTGCCAGCTGGGAGATCGGCTAGCGTTTTGTACGGTGAGTCCAAAGGCATGATTAGAGCATCTCGAGGATCTTCTCGTTTGGTGATAGCGCCCAACATGCAACCTTCAGGAAGAGTTGTGGGCATGTCTTTAAGCGAATGCACAATCATATCAACCTTATATCCATCGCTCCCCTCCAATAGCAGGGTTTCCAGCTCTTTGGTCCAAAGAGCCTTTCCCCCGAAGGAATACAGAGGCTTATTGGACACTTGGTCGCCCAACGTGGAGATGGCTAGAACGGGAAATCGTTTGTCTGGATGGGCGGTTTTTAGGTCGCTACTGACAATTTGACTTTGAACAACTGCTAACTTGCTCTTTCGACCGCCCACAAATACCTTTGGCTTCGTTTCGTCGTCATCCTCATTGTTATAAATGATAGGAGTATTCTCTTCTTTTCGTTCTGGCATGTCTGCTGGTTCCGCGGCGTAGTTTGTGGTCGGCGATGGTGGTGGTGGCATAGTTTTATATACTTCGGACATGGCCATTACACACTATACGGGACGTATTTTTTTTTTTTTTTTTTTTTTTTTTTTTTTCAACTTCCCTGATTGGCTGGTCCTACACCGAAAAGGTCTAGACCGGCGCGGACGGCCGGTCCGACACCTTCAGATGAAAAATATCGTGTCTCCGATTGGCCGGAAATTTATTCCGCTTCCGGCAAACGGAATTTTTACTCTTCTCTTTGACCTTTTGTAATAATTTATTGTATATATTGGTTTAATGAAAGGGAGCTAGTTTTTTGTTGCCTTCTTTCCCGTGTTCCTGGTTAGTTTCGGTGCATGTGATAAGTTGAATAGCTCTTGAACACCTCGGGCCGCCTGTGGACATCATCTCATCAATGCGGGGCTTTCTCCGCAGCGGAAAGACAGCATCATCAACTGGGTCCGTCCAGACGTTGCAATTGTATAGGACTAATTTTCCAGAAGGCGGAAGTAAGGAGAACTAGCCATTTACCTTTCCTGTCGAAATATTCTGGGCCATATTTTGATCCGCCGGTAGCTCGTCCTTATCGAAGCCCATCCAACTGTAATCAGCTCACAACGTGTAAAAGTCAACTTAGAAACTCTAGTTCGATCTACGGCTGGGGTGTGGTGAGAGTGCCACAATGACAGTGGTGGCTGAAGTGGCTGTTGCCAAGGGTTAGGGGTTATTGCGCGAAAAAATCGCGGTTGTCCAGAACACTAGCGAAGAGAGTGGCAGGAGAGTAACACGGCCGGAGACGGAACAAATGACGAAGCGAGAAGACTGGGATAAGAGGTACCAGTGGCTGAATGAGCGGCCAGACGACTTTGAAGGGTGGCAAAACCTGATTGAGGTTGTTGAACGCCTAGGCGGGGGGTTGAACAAGACGAGCCCAGATGAGGACATTTCGCTATTTCGATTCACATACGACAAATTTTTAGAACGGTTCCCGCTGATGCATGGGTTTTGGATTCGATATGCAGATCTAGAGTTCCGTTTAGGGTTCACTGGACGGGCTCAGGAGGTGTATGAGCGAGCGGTGGCCATGGTCGGCCGAGGATCCGTCGAGCTCTGGTCAAGATATTGCACGTTCAAGGTGTTAGTGACCGTAGGAAATCAGGAGCCAGTACGGCAGCTGTTCGAAAGAGGAGCTCAAGCAATTGGCCTTCATTACCTCAGCCACGATTTCTGGGACAAGTTTTTAGAGTTTGAAGAGCGGGAAGGGAACCTACTGAAGGTTTACAATTTATTGAATCGTATCGTCAACATCCCGATACATCAATACGCAAGGTTTTTCGAGCGTCTTCAAAGGTTACGACCGGCTATTGCTCTAGAAAACTTGGTGTCGGATGATCGACTGCAACAGTTCAAGGCTGAATACCAGCTCGAGAGAGAGGAACATCCTCAGCAACTTCAGAAAACAGAGATTCAGCTCAAAATAGATGAGGAGAGTGATATTCGAGAAAGAGTGGCAGCCTATCATATTCAGATATACCAGAAGACCCAGTCAGAGGTCATGAAGCGATGGCGGTTTGAGAGCAGTATTAGGCGACCGTTCTTCCATGTGGCTTGGCTAGAGGAAGAAGAAATGATTAATTGGCGCGGCTATATTGAGTTCGAGCTGGTGGAAGGCAATCGGGAGAGAATTTGTACAATATATGAACGAGCGTTGTTGGCGTCCGGATTAAACGAGGAGTTTTGGCTCTCATATGTCCGTTATTTGATAGCGCATAACCAATTTGCTGATGCTTATACAATGTTCGTACGAGGTTGTTCTGTCATACCAATTGGACGACTCGAGTTTCGACACCATTTTGCTCGCTTCTGTGAGGCCCACGGCCGGACCGAATTGGCAAGGGCCATCTACTGCAATATTCTTAAGGATATGCCATGGAGCATAGAAACCATTATTAGCTTTTCCGGCCTGCACTGTCGTTTAAGCAACTCACCGGAAGGTGGTTTGGCTCTTCTGGAGCAGGGCTTGAGTTCTGGAGACATTGCCTTATCCGACAAACCAACGCTCGTACTGCATTATGTTAAAACATTGGTTAAGCTCGACAGGCTGCAAGACGCAAATGAACTCCTTGAAAGCTATTCTAAGATTTTTGCAGATTCCTATTACTTCTGGAAAGGATATTTAAAGTTTACTATCACGAACGGAGATTTCGCGTCTGTGCAACAGGTTTTCAAGCAAATCCAGCAGAGCCAGCTAACGGAGTATCAGAAAAAAGACATAGCACACATATACATGGACTATGTACTTTCTGAGGGGTCGGATAGTGCTGTGGGTGAGTATTTCTCGGTTGATCATCATGTCCACCAGCATATCTCGGTGGCCTTGTAAATATATTTATTTATACTTGTCAAATGCTGCTGTTTCCCTCTTTTCAGTTTTAGTTGCTAAGTTACTGGAATGATTTTGCAGTCTATTGTAACTACAGTTTTTAATGCTAATATTAATGTCAAGTCTAAGTCATGAAAAATCTTTTGGCAACAGATGGCCTATTTGAAATAAGAAAAAAAAAAAAAAAAAAAAAAAAAAAAACATTAAAAAATTAAAAACGCAGCAGAAGTATTGTCAATGATGCATGGAGAGATGTAGTACCCCTAATGCAGTCTTAATTCAATAACAACGTTCAAAATAGTTGAAACAACCCAGAAAAGGATAGTAATACAGCCGATTGTACGCGACATTTCCCACCGATTGAGCGGAACTGCGATTAATAATAAAACAAGCGTGAGTAGTAATGTAGCACCAGAAACAACTAGTGTTGGAGACAGTTCAATTTTGTAAACATCTTCAGTCTTTTTTTGTTGAATCATTACCACCAGACACGAAACACCAATTCCTACCATGATGTTTAGCATTGGTCCACCAAAACAAGCAGAGAGCGCCATCATTGGATACCCCATTTTGGCGATCGTTAGATTAGACACAAGATCGCCAAGGGAGTTGCCCATGGCAAAAACAGTTAGCCCTAATATGGCATCAGATATATGGTATACAGTCCCCAACATCTTCAATACCGCTACCACTTCATTGGCGATTGTTGAGACCCATGAAATTGCAATTACAAAGCCTAAAAAAGACACATGCTTGACACAGGACCTTGGCAATTCTCTATTAGGCGGAAACACCAAAAAAACCGCAATGAAAAGAATAAATGAAACAACTGCTGATCCAAAGAGCAATGATAGGATCGAAAAGCTTCCACCAAAGGCTATCAACGACACAAAAAAAGGTGCAAGTAGGGCTTGTGTCAATAAGAGCCATCTTGACACCTGATTTCTTTCCTCATCTTCCTTTTGCTCTTTTAAGATGGCTGCATCGTTTTCCCAATCACATTCATCATCGTCCTCCTTCGTCACATATACAGGGACAGTCATGGTTAATAATAGCACTGACGGCGCAGTCAAAATACTACTTATCATTCCATACCAAGGTTTGCCGTAAAGACCGTCGAGCGTGGGAAATAGCTTAAAAAATGCATGTTTCGGCAGATACATTGGAATTTTCGACAATTCAAATCGCCAGACTTGTCGCACAACAGTCGACGGCAGTTGACTAGTGGGATGCATAGTTGCTGAGGATCGCCTCGACATTTGGGAAGGAGAAGCTGATCTTGCCGGTGACTGCGGAGGTGCAGTCGGCGGGGGATCCAGTTCATACCTATCCAACCCTTCAGAGGAATCTGTCACGATTAAATATGGTAGCCTTGACTGTGGCTGAGAGTTGTGATGATCCTCTGGAGACTCGCTTCCTTGATAATTAGTGCTCAGAGGAATGCTAGTATCCGACCCTTTGGCTAGTTTGGACTCTTCCAACTTTTGAATTAACGAGCGAAATTCCAAGGCACCGAAAAGCGACGGACGAATTGGGGCACTTGTTTCCCTTGACTTGGATCTATGATGGTGGGGATGAGGATGGTGGTGGTGGTATGTGTGATGTCTCGAATGAGAGCTTTCCTGAGCTGAAATGGGGCTCAGTGGTGGAGAAACTACTGCAGACTCCTCACCTCCACTATCATCTGTGCTATTCCGTCCGCCTCTTCTAAGTTCTGGATGTTGATGATGTAGGGACATAAATCTTGTAATTTCTTCATATGCCTCCTCAGCCTCTTCTTCTTCTTCATCTTCGGCTTCAGCTCTTTCCTCGTCCTGAAAATACGACTCAGGAGCGCCGCCGTTACTTCTGGACAGTGCTGAAAAATCAGGCGTCTCTAACAGTGGGTTGTCATCTCTCAATTCGTCGTACTCGTCATCAATATATCCTTCACCAATGCTATCGTAGTTCTGATTGACCGAAGCCGTGTCGTCAGAATAAAAAGTTCTAGCTCTCATTTCCGCAATATGCCGCTTGCGCTTTCTTGATTTGTGCCAGTGCCATCCAACCACGAAAAGGACATACAAAATGTAAATTATCAGCATCACCACGCACTCCCATAATTG
This sequence comes from Blastobotrys persicus, assembly GCA_030585065.1. Classification (NCBI taxonomy): domain Eukaryota; kingdom Fungi; phylum Ascomycota; class Dipodascomycetes; order Dipodascales; family Trichomonascaceae; genus Blastobotrys; species Blastobotrys persicus. The sequence continues at coordinate 25,824 of JAJMBO010000050.1, forward strand.
CAGCAAGCCATCTGACATGAAGTACATTGCAAACGTAATGGCAGCAGTAAAGAACACGGCATCTCGCACAAACGACTTTCGTGAAACTTTGAACGGCCTTACCAGGGCCATTGACCCTGACACAACCGCAGTGATAAACGATGCCGCTCCAATCAACTCTCCAATGGCCAGTGATCCGCTGCCAATTTTCATTGCTGCATACGTACTAAACACATCAGGCGACCCATTTCCAAACGCCAAAAACGTAACTCCAATTAAAGATTCTGATAATCCCATTGACGTCGCCATTGTATTCAAGTTCGGACAGACAAAGTCCGAGGCGGCAATTCCTATGGTCATGAACAGGCATATGAGCCAAACGATGGTGAACCCCAGATACAGTAGGGCTCCAAACCTGCTGGACGCGCAATAGTATCCCTGAAGGTAGTTTGCATATCCAATGTTTTCTGCTTTACAATGCTCCTTAACAAAATGGCACTTGTCTGCAGCGAACTTGACGTCGAGACATGAATTATGGAGCTGTTCACTCGCAACTCCAGTCGGATGAACCAACAAAATAGTCAGGCAGACACAGAGTATCCACCTGGTCACCAAATACCGTCCGCTTGACATCCATAGACGATGTAATGTGTTTTTAGACAGTTTCCAACTTGTCGTGTGTGCACCGCCCCCTGTGAATCGAAATATGAGACCAGGCAGAGCTCACTTGGTGGTCGCTGCAGCAACATCCGGGGACCCCCGTCGGCAACCCGACACAGTTCACCGCCCTATTTGGACCACGCCTCAATCTCTAGGCTCGTGACAATGCGGCTACTCGGGTCTTAAAGCCAGGTGTACAGGTTCTATGTAAAATGAGTACTATACGACCGAGGAGTATACAAGATACAGTGTTTATAGTAGGATTTTGGCCGCGCGGCATGATTCGTCGTAAAGTCATCGATAATACATTAAGAGTCACACACACACCCTCTCATATACGCTTCCTCTATGGTGTTTGGAGGTTTTTAAGTAATTCAGCTTCTGTTTGTCCCCGATAGTTTCAGCTAGGAGTCCAGCTGTAGTTTGAGCGAAAGTTACTGCGAACGTGGTTTCTTGTAAGTGGCCCAGATTCGAGAGATGACATACAAGTACACCATGAATATGCACAGGCAAAATAAAGGATATTTCACACAAATTGAACTATTACCCCTATACATGTTGCATGAGACGATTATTGGCCCGGCCACAGCTGTGTATCAAGTCGAAGGCAGCTATTAATGCGGATATGTTTGCCTTTCGAACCACTTTGCGATGGACGATTGAGTCTCGACCTCTCGAATGCCACCAATTGCCAACACAGATTGTCTATATAACCTATATGGCATATACGACCCCCGACGAGTCTCATATTACTTTAGAGTTTTAATATCCGTAGGTTGTACCATTACGCACTTCATTTGTCTCATATATATGGTTGTAACTTACGGAAATGTTCACCACATGGACTGGACAGATTCTACTTTATCTTGGTTCAAGAAATGGACCAACAATGCCAATTCCACCCAGACTGGCCATTTTAACCATTGGATAATAGCCGGAGATGTCAAAATGAAATAGATAACACAATCACCTCGGCGTAGGCAAGGATTCCTACAGAACCAAAAGACTTGAAAGTAAAACCGCTCCCTGTTTTACCTGCCGTAGTAGACTGGACACCTGAAGATCAAAGTAGAATTACTATGCTGTGTAGCTAAAGCGTCGGTAACACTCACAACTGGCCACTCTCTGATTCATGTTACTGGAACAAGGTATGATTGTAATGGGTTAAGGTTCGTGCACAGCTCTGAACCAAGGTTTGATGGCCTTACATATGCATTATCAATTACGCTTTAGCCCAAGTCTAAAGTACGCCCTTATAAAGCCCAAGGGAGATCTCTGGTCCCATTCTCCGCAAGTAAAATTATATACCTCTAATCGTCAACTTATTTTGTGCCAACTGCCGTTTTCGCGTAGAGTTTAATTGCCGATATTTACCATTACTGTGCTGGTTTAAAGCCATTAAAAGGCCCAGTATAAAGCCATCACTTCCGACCCCGTCGTTCAGTTACCTGTGTGTTCCATTGTTTATATACTCTCGAAGCAGTCACGTGATTTCAGAGACACGTCTGGTAGATCAAGATCGATCGAAGGAAGGGGCACGTTAGATCTGTGTAGACGACGATATTCGCATCCGTTAAACCAAAGAGAAGACGAGGCTACTGGGTGGAGATTGTGGGAACATTGGACTGACGTTGCTTCCACAAACATGGTCAAGGTTAGTGCTTATCGGCTATCTCGGAGGGTCCACAGCCTTCTAGCCAGTGTGCTGCTATCAGCGGTATTACTGGTAGTGTTCTACAAAGCTCTGTGGATGTGGTCTCCGGGAAGGGGCTTACAGGAGGAACATCAGGTGTTTACGCTTAAGAATAAGGACGCCCATAACCTGGATCAACAAGCGTTGGCAGACAAGTTCTATTACCACTACGAACCACCACCATTATCGTCCAAAAATTTCGGGGACCGAATCAAAGAAACCCCAGCTGACAGGTTCCATGAACAAGATGAGTCGTCGCGATATGAATCGACGGACGCGTGGAGATCACCCAGTTCTTATTCCGATAAATTAGATACATCAAAAAGCAGATTCCCCATTTCCGCAGTGCCAGAGTACAATTCCCAGGCAAATCATTTACAACAGCCTTTGGTCGCTGACTATCCTGCCGGAGCCGAGAAGATATTTTTGATGATGAAAACTGGCGGGAGCGTGTTATGGAATCGTCTTCCAGTACATGTATTCACTTCTTTTACACGTGCGCCACGTTTTGCCATTTATTCGGACTCCCCAGGGTCCATTGCTGGATACGAGGTAATTGACGTTTTGCAAAACGTTACTGATGAAACGCTGGCAAGTGGAGAATTCGACTTATATCGACACCAACGATACATTCATGATAAACATGGAATTGTAGACTATTCCGAAATTGACCTTCCTGGAGGATGGGAATTGGACCGATTTAAAAACATTCCCATGTTGGCACATGCATATTCAGTCTCGCCTGATTCTGACTGGTTTGTTTTTATGGACGAAGATACCTATATTCTGATGGACGGGCTGATAGATTGGTTGACAAAGTTAGACCCTGATACGCCGTTATACTTAGGCTCCCGAGCCTTACTAGGGAACCTCGAATTCGCCCATGGAGGTAGCGGTGTGGCAGTTTCAAGGAAGGCAGTAGAATTAACAGTCGGCAGCCATCCCGAATATGTTAAAGAATACGAAAGCAAAACTTTCGACTATTGCTGTGGAGACTTCATGGTAGCCCTGATGCTGAAAGAGAAGCTGGATCTCGAGGTGGAGTCAGAATATACCTATCCCCATTCAGAATACAAATTTCAGGGCAACTCATTTTACGACGTTAAAGCTACAGCTGACAATTGGTGTCTACCCATTGTGTCGTTCCATCATGCAAGCCCGCATGATATCGAGCTGCTTTGGGAATATGAACGACTAAAGGGCCCAAGTAGATCAGCCATTACGTATGGTACGATCTACAGAGACTTTTACCTCCCCTTTATCCAAGATGAGATAGAAGATTGGGACAATGGAGCTGATGAAATTAACTTTTCCTATAACATGGACCATCATTCAGATATCCGGCCCTCTTATGAACAAGGAGGCGGTTTTAGACCCTATGAATCTCTAGAATACTGTAAGATAGCATGCAACATGATAGAGGCATGCAGGATGTACCGCTATGTGCCAAAGTCCCAATACTGCGGCCTCTCTACGGGAATAAAGCTTGGAAAGCCATCCTTTGATTGGATCAAGAAGGAAAGAGGTGCTGAACTAGATACGGAAAAGTCAGTATCAGGTTGGAGAATTGACCGGATACGGGATCTACGGAGGAACCAAACCTGTGATCCATTGCATCAAACTAATAATGAACAAGATATCCCAGGAGGAGGATTGAAAGAAGAAGGATGGTACCGGCGATTAAACAAGGACGCGAAATTTAAGCCGTCTTTATTGTCACTAGCGTACCAGCTTATTGAAAGCCAATCTCGTCAAGACTCGAATTCAACCAACCACGCATCTACCGTGCCATCGTAATATGTAGGATTCAAGTCTCTCAACTAACCAATCTATTCTTTAATCTACGTGCTTTAATTTATGGTTGAGCTCGAATTTTAACTCAGATAGCTACCAATAGATCAAGAGCTATTCGCATTATTCATTTTAAACACTAATGACAGATGACCCATCCATAGGATCATTATTGCTAGGAACAGATGCTGTCTTTGGGGATAATCAGTTGATGATGATGATGGTGATCCCAATCTCAGCGGACATCACCACAAAATTATCTGGTTATGGGCAACATCATGTCGGCAAGCTTTGCGCCAGAATGTACAGAAGCCAAAAGACTGTATGATAACTGCTTCAATGAATGGTACAGTGAGAGTAAGTCGAATTCACATCTTCAAGTTTAGTTCATTCTAACGTTGTTGCTAGAGTTCTTGAAGGGTAAATCGGTAAGAATCTCGACTGCAAAAAAATAAATGGTCTACTTGTACTAACAGGTACTTAGATCCAGAATGAATGTGAAGAGACCTGGTTCGCATATCAAGAATGCGTCCATGTAAGTATTGTCGGTCGTCTTTCCTAATTCATGAGATCTGATCTGTGTGTATTAGAGACATCTTGAGAAGCAAGGCATCAAGCCAATGGTCGATGACGCCCGGAAGGATGCGCCATTTGAAAAAGGTGGTAAATTAGAAAAGGCAGATAACGGCAATGATTCTAAATAATCCTTTCCATATGTATATACCTTGGGCAAATGAATTGGTGGTCTTTTTGTTGCTCTTGAAATTTGTATCCCAATTACTGGGCCCCAGTCTACATTATAGGATATATAATTTGGCTACTTTTTTTAACGTAAACGAGAGTAACCAAAAGGCTTAACCAAAATTTCAAGTGTAGTCTATAGTAGATGCTGCTGCATGTATGCATGTTGAGGGTTAGGCGGACCGTTGGGAGAATTGAACAACACCATTAAAAGACGAAACATAAAACTAGCGCTCAGTTGAAATTTTCACGCTAAGGCCAAATAGAAGCATGCTTTCCATATTCTCTGGCTTACGAGCCCGTCTAAACGTTGTGGGTCTGGTAAACAGTATTCCTGCAAGAAGCTTTTCCAAGACGCACAAAGGAGCTGCAAAGCGTTGGAGGAAAATGGCAAATGGCCAGTTCAAAAGGGTAGGTGGTTAATCATGGGACGATATGAATTCTTTACTAATAAGAGTTTCAGAAACAATGTGGTAGATTACATGGTAATGCTGGTTGGTCAAATGCAAGAAATCTGTCCCATTTGGACGGTACCGTAACCGCTAAAGGACACAGACACGGAAACCATATCAAGAAGCTTCAACGAATGCTGCCACACCACAACTAACTTATATAATCATGTATATATTCTGATGCTATGATATTTGAACCCATGTTGGCGAAATCCGGACAAAGACCCTAGACGTTATATGTTTACAGCATAATGAACAAGTTTAACAATGTTTTACTAAGATAATGATGCGTTATAATTTACATACTCTATTGATTATTATCTTCAACCTTATAGCGAAGGGAGCCGACATCGCTCTTAAGTTTTTGACCAGAGCTATCGAAATAATACCCACTCCAATCTCTACTTTCATTATCACGTTCCAAAACACCAGTGGGGAAATAATGATAGTTGGTCTTGATAGAACAGGCGAACGGTGCACTGTCGAACGTGACAACACGGAGTCGTACGTACGTGTTGTCCGGGATTTTTGTGACAACGTCCAAGAAGCTGTCAATGTCAGGAGTTGGAATGGAGTTGACATGTGTGATGAAGTTTGTTGGTGCAATTGCAAATTGAAAGGCAGGAGACCCTTGGATCCTGCTTGTCACATACACTCCTGAATGGACATTCTTAATCTGCTGGCGAACAGCATGATGTGGCTTATGGATAACAGCACCACACCATGTAACAATTCTGTCCGTCTCTAGGTCATCGGTCGATACAGTTGGCACTTTCAGCGTCATTTCCTTTTTGTTTCGTACAATTGTAATATCTAGCTCCTTTTCGTCATGCAAAACATCCAGTTCGGACACTCTTTCCAATATATTACCGTTAATGCTTAGAATAATATCACCTTCTTTCATGACATCGGATGGACCAATCGCCACTCGAGTGACATTGAAAAATTGATGACGCGGGTTGTGCTTCTCAATTTTCTGTATCCATTCTAAAAAAAAAAAAAAAAAGTTAGTAAACCTGTACAATCGCAATGAATTTATCCTCTTACCTTCGGAGACGCCACGAAGCCTTGCTTGCACTACCTGAATAGCGTTCACTTCGATATCCAGGAAACGCGGTTTGGGCATTTTTCCAGCTCTGAGTTTGTTAACCACACCTAAAACACTGGTAATATCCAGGCCTAGCCGGTATTCATGGTCCCTTCCATCAGCAGTACGCTCGCCTAAGCATGACAACCACAATGCTCGGACAGTGCCATCACTATCTGCGAGGACACCAGAACCACATTGTGCACTGATATTGCTGTCAATGGTGATAGCATCCAGGTTGATGGCTCTATAGCGCGGAGCTTCAGAGTTTGGTGGCACCGTGACAGTGGTTACATCAGTAACTCGGGTTTTGGCAGCAACAATCCTCAAATTATGATTGTGGCCCATGAACATAACTGGAGTATTTTGAGTCAAAGGAGTTGTACTGAGTTTGGCGCTTTGAAGAGGTGCATCTACAAGCTTTGGGTCATATGAAACGATGGCATAATTCTGAAGCGGATGGAGGAAGACCACTTTACCCACGACAATGATTGATTCAGCAATAGTGATGGCAATATCTGACAGGTCATATGGAACAATGTTTCGTGACACTATTACAAGACCCTTTTCAGCATCCACGACAAGTCCATATCCAGCCTTGAGGGTACGGGGAAAGCCCTCAATTCTCATTGGCACCAGCGTTGCAACTTTAACAAAGCTTCTGACCAATTTAGCGCATTCAGGTTCCTCAATATTCTCAATTTCAATAAAGCTTGCTTTTTGACGTTTCACTGCCAATGGTTCACGAGTACCCTCATTCAAATCCTTGAAGTCCCACAAGCCGGTTTCGTCGTTTCGAATTGCCATTCTAAACGCACTACGCCAGTGGCGGTCAATATATGCGATGGAATAATTGATAGTATGCAAATCCCTAATGTGTCTGTATTTCAGTGAAACACGATGCCCATCTTTAATGGTCCTCATAACGTTAATGAAGCTATCGAGGTCGGGCGTAGGTTGATCATCAAGTTCATCTAAGATCCATCCTTTACTTTCTGATCCATCCAACCTGAAAGAACCGGCAGCCTCACAAATGTGGACGCCCTTAACTGGAACAGCATACAATCTCGCAAGTTGGTATGACAGGTTTTGGAACGATGCCCCGCAAGCTTCAACATATCTGTCTGGAGTGATTGAATGCAAATCACCCACTTTGATGACAGCTTTCCGTTCATTACCACCACGTTCCACAATCACCTCAATTTCCTTTCCGACAGAAGAATCCAAAATTTCATCAACTCGAACAAACTTGGAAATAGGCTCGCCATTGATCGACAATAAACAGTCTCCCTCCTCAATCAGTTTGTCTGAAGGACCTTCTGGAAGCACTGTTTCCGCCACAAGTAAGCCAATAGTATTTGGAAAGTTCTTTCTAGCCGCCTTCTCCGCCTTATCCGAAAGTCCTAACCGTTTACACTCGTCAAATGGCTTAAGGTACCACTGGACCTGGATCGTACCTCGAGTGATGGGCATGTTATTTTGAATACACTCTAACGCCCTTTGCCCCCTAAACAGTGGCAAAAAGAAATCTGTGGAGGATTCACTGCTTCCACCAGCTTGAAGAGCCACCACGTCACCATCAATATTCACTACTGGGGAACCACTAGAACCACCTGACGCACTAGCAGCGGCTTGGATGTATTCAGTGTTAAAGTCATTATAGGTGAGATCGCCGTAATCTGGGGCATTTCGGTCTAGCCGACTGATAAAGCCGGCTAAGATACTCAGCTTTTCACCTGCATCATTACCAATCACCCTGATCTCGCTACCGATTTTTGCACCCTCAGGCTTAAGCTTTAAGTCCTGAACCTTCATGTGCTTAATTGCCTTTGGATCGAACTTTAAGAAACCAAAGTCATGCACTGGATCGCGGTATATAGGTCTAACGTCGCATTCCTCATGATTATCAAAGACAGCATACCCAGTAAATGGACCTGGGCCCACAACATGTCTATTGGTCATGATAATCCCTTTTGTGGCATCGACGATGAATCCAGTTGCTTCGCTCACAAATGCAGGATCAGTGTCAAAGCTGGCCACTTGGGAAAATTGAACAGCGACAACACATTGAACCACCTTTTCAATAGTCTTTTGCCATTCTGCAGACTCCATTCCGCTACTCGTTACCATCAACTCATTTTTGTGTCCTGAGCTTAGGGATTCCCTTCTCGACTGTCTTTCACTACCATTCTCCGCTTCGGACTGATCAATTTCCATTGATCCTCTCGGCGGTCTTAAGGCTGACGACACTTCATCGTCTGGACGAAATCTTTTGCCACCACCATTTTCTGTCGGCAGGTTTTGGTGCCTTTCAGGCGAAGTCGACGCTCTCCGCTTGCTGTTATGATTGTTGAGAGACGACATTAATACTAAGTTTTTCGTATTATTCAATAGTTTGCCTCTTCCGCTAGCCAGTCTCAACAGTTGCGTTTGCCCGTTATAGAGCGCAATTGAACGTGCAAATGAGAACCAAATAGTTACTTCTACTTCCGCAAGTCACAAAATAACTGAAGGTCCAATCCCAGGGCCAACGCAGGTATATTAACTTTTTGGTCACACGCAAAGGATGTACTCTTTGAACCGTATACTTGCAGGTAAAAGAATCTTCTCCTTTTTCCTAAGCTATTGCCTTTTGGTCTACCCGTTTATTGTCTTGAGTGGCCACTTCCAAAAAAAATCAATCTAATCAAGATTCGGTCACCGTCTTCCTAAATAAAAACCTCCCGCGCATAGGCGCGACATTCCAAAGCGGCGGAGTATTTTTTCGAAGTGGTTTTTTTGGATCGACCTTGTTGAAGTTGGGTGTCAGCTGGAGTCTATTGCTATTGAAGGTTGTTTATATTTTGTTAAATCTATAGAAAAAAGACTGGAGACTTGGATTGAGTATTCAGGGGGTGTAAGGGAAGCGGTGACAAAACATTCCTTTTGACCTTGGCAATAGTTGGGAGTTGTCATTATGCCATTAATTGAAGATTTGGGGACGACGGCGCAGCATTATCGGGCTGTAGGGGCTGGGAATATATACGCTTCATATATTGATACACAGCAGCAGGGGATAGATGGCAGTAGCAGTGGCGGACTTGCATTGAACAGCGGAAGAAAGAGAGCTGCCCATGGCTTAACAGCGGCTGATTCATCCACCAAACTAAGAGCCCTGAACCGACGATTGGCAGAATTAGAGCGTGAAAACTACCATGAGAATGTTAAGATCGATATACCAAAGCTAGATCTAAATCCTGAAGCGAAGGAGAAGCTTCCCAAAGGTGGTGCAGCCAATAGGGCCGGAGTGTCGGTCAACTCGAGAAGAATTTTGGCGTCGAGGAAGACACTGACAAACCATCTAGACGACGATTCGAGTTCTGCCAAAACTTATCTTAGTGCCCTTGCTCCGGCGCCGACGTATCCGTCGAGGAAGCTGTGCAGCATTTGTGGCTATTGGGGTAAGGTTAGTTGCATGAAATGTGGCGCTCGGTACTGTGGCGCACATTGTGAAGCCACACACAAGGAGACGCGTTGTCTGAAGTACTATTCGTGACGAAATTATTTATTGAACTTGTAGGATATAGCTCGGTTAATTAGCAGGGGCCTGGATTCGGGCGTATATTTCAGCTTTCCATTTGTTGTAGTTGTCAACTTTTCTTGGGTTTGTGAAGCAGAATGAGCCTGTGATCATGTTTCCGATGCCACTGGAATGCTTTTTTGTCTTTGGGTTAGTTTTGCTCTTGGCACCCGGGGCAGTGATTTGTCGAACCCAGCTCTGGTCGCCGACAATCTTCTCTGCCCAAGGCACCCATTCTTCGACCTTTTCTGGAGACGCGTTAGGGACTGAATGCACAATCTTGGTTGTAAATGGGATCTTTTGGTTCCACACCAGGTCGGGCTGCGCTTTTGACGCTATAACATAGATCAAGCCGCACAAAAGGCCCCATCTATCTTTGACCAGGTTATTATACTGCTTGTAGCCGTATGCAATCGCGTCCAAAGGATCGGTGTTGATTTTGAGGCGGCTACAGATGTCCTCAATGTCTTCAGCCTTGGGGTCGGTGGATTTCGGCCCACCGCGCTGTCGCTTGGACGGCGACGGCGAGGGCGCTGGCGAGGGGTTCGTCGAGATGATCTTTCGCTTCATTGGCGATGGCGTAGGTGTGCCAGTTGGTGTCGCATTAGGGCTCATGTCCATTGGCTGACTTCTCCGTTTGGAGGGGGTTTTTAGAGGCGATTCTGAATTGGGCATCAATGTTTTACGAAACAGAGACAAGAGCTTATTATAGACATTGGCAGGAACCGGTGCTTGCCGAGTACTTGGAATCGGCAGATTTAGCGAGCTCATGTGTTTCTCCACCGCAAGATGAGCACACACGGCGTACCGGGCAACCTCTTCATTGGCCCTCAGGGTCGAGATCTTGTTTCTCGACTCGAAGCATAAGTCCTGGGTCGTATTAAACACCACCTGGGGGATTCCTGTATCCACAGTAGGCAGGACCTTTTCCAGCGCTGTGTGGATCAGCTGCTTTTCATTCATGCTTTCGAATGTTCCTTTAAACACGCCTACTGACCTTGATATACGCGTTTTCGCGCGCAGTCCCCCCAGGACCCCCTGCCCCTAGACCTCCATGCACTAATAAGAAGGTGGTATGAGATAGCATAGACTTAGTATTAAGCTA
>JAJMBO010000050.1:36990-77579 GCA_030585065.1 Blastobotrys persicus
TTTTTTTTTTTTTTTTTTTTTTGTTCTTCACCAAAAGGAGAAATATGGCTCCGCTCTGCTGCCCGCTTTGGGCGACCAACCGTCCCTGCTAGCCAGTGTTTTCACCTCTGCTGAGCTGCGATTTTTTCATTTTCATTTTCAATTTTTGTTCCAGTTTCGATTTGTTGCATGTTCAAGATATCAGGAACCGCGCGCAGCTAACGCGCATACATCCTTGAACTGAAGGTGACAACAGCCGACGTACGGCTCCGGATAAAACGCCAAAATTAAATAGACACATCACCACTAATATTTTGCCTCTTTGTCTGCCCTATGGTTCCTTTCCCCAGAACTGTAGCTTATGACATCAGCCGCCCATGAATGCCGTACCGCTTGTCTTGAAAAAAAAAAGGCCCAGCTTCACGTTTAAGACATACATATACAGAAGGTGGGGTAAAAAAATTGGGACACGTTTTCCGACAGCGTTAGATGATCTTACTAAAAATTTAACTCCTCAACAAGCTTTCGTCTGCGGGGCACCGTTGAACGTCGTATGTTCCAGAAAAGGACCAATCCACTTGGCAAAGGTGGATGTACCCAAACCAACAACTACGGCTGGGGACAGTATTGAAAGTAACAATAGCCGTGATATTGAAAACGATTGTGCCCTTCCGAAAAGCTACCGAATATATATTATCGTCGGGGGATCGGATAAATATGCTGGAATGGCGGCTTGTCTGTATTGGCGGGCGGAAAAGTGCTCAGAGATGAGACCATAGTTGGAAACGATCGGCATGGTCACTGTTTCTGCATAAGCCTTTCCTTTAAAAAAACGCGGCTGATTGGCCGTCGATAACCATGCTGGAATTCACACCTGCGTAGGCGTCATCTTTGCGCCACCAAATCGCCGTGCTTAAAAAGCCAGAAACCAATAAAGGGAAAAGACAAAAGAAAGAAAGAAGGAAAAAAAAAAATAATAAGAAAAGAAGACAGTCGTAGCAACAAGCAATAGCTGTTAGACACACCGGGGAAAACTCCGTACCGGTGAAGGGGAAAAAAAGAAACGAGAATTTTTTTAAGTGAGGTGGGGTAGCTCTCCACTTTGATACCCGGTCTTGGCGTACATAAAATTGTGAGTGCCGCCCTCTATGGGTATAAAAAAAGGCCAGAGCCCTGGTTAAGTGGAGGTAGATTGACCGCGACATTATGGAGGTTAAGAACGATCCATCCGTTATCGAGCATGACGTAGAGAAAGAAAACATTCAGATTGTCCAAAAGGAGGATAACCTGAACCGTGGTCTTAGTGCCCGTCAGGTGCAGATGATTGCCATTGCTGGTGTCATTGGTACTGGTCTGTTCTTGGGTACTGGTAAATCGCTTGCCGACGGTGGTCCAGCCTCACTGCTGATTGGTTATGCAATCATGGGTGTTATTGTGTATCTGACCATGGTTGCATTGGGTGAAATGACGGCTTATATCCCAGTCGCAGGATCGTTTTGCAGCTATGCGAGTCGATTCGTGGATGATGCCTTGGGCTTCTCAATCACCTGGAACTACTGGTTCAAAAACTCAGTTACAGCCGCGTCCGACTTGGTAGCCCTCCAACTGGTTTTCCAATATTGGACGGATTTCCCGTCCTGGGTAATTTCTCTCATCTTCTGGGCGTTCTTGGTTGCCATCAACGTCATCCACGTCAAGGCATATGGTGAGCTTGAGTATTGGCTATCCCTTTTGAAGGTGATCACCATCATCGTCTTTATCATTTTGGGAATTGTTGTCAATTGCGGTGCAAACACCATGCATCAGTACCTGGGATTCCATTACTGGAACATCGGCGACGCTCCGTTTGTCGACGGCTTCCCTGGGTTTGTATCGGTCTTTGTCACCGCTGCTTTCGCCTACGGCAGTGTTGAGAGTATTGGTGTCACTGCCGGTGAAACCAAAAACCCCGGTAGAGTGATGCCCAAAGTCGCAAAGACTGTCTTCTTCCGTATCATCATCTTTTACATCCTTTCAGTCATCATCATTGGCATCAATGTGCCCTACAACTACCCAGGGCTTTCCGAAGGTGACGCAGCTACTTCTCCATTCACTCTCGTCTTCCAAATGGCCGGATCCAAGATTGCCGGCTCTTTCATTAATGCCGTCGTCGTCACCTCGGTCATTTCTGCAGGTAACCACAACATCTATGCAGGTACTAGACTGTTCTACTCGCTAGCAGTGTCTGGCTACGCTCCAAAGTTCTGCGGAAAACTGACACCTCAGCAAATTCCATGGGTCGGCCTGACCGTCACGTCTATCATTTCTGCCTTGTGTTTCGGGGCCTCCTTCATTGGTGCAGGCGAGCTTTGGTCGTGGCTGCAAAACCTGGTCGGAGTGGCTAATCAAATGTGCTGGCTTGCCATTGGTATCACCTCCTTGCGTTTCAGAAAGGCTCTGGAGAGACAGGGAAAGACACACCAATTGCCATACAAGAACTGGACTTATCCATGGGGACCATGGATTGTCATTGTTTCCGTGTCCATCATCGTCCTCATCCAAGGCTGGTCGTCCTTCGCTCCTTGGGACGTGTCCAAGTTCTTTTCCATGTACATTGAATTGGGAATCTTCCCACTTTTCTATGTTGTGTGGAAACTTGTCAAGCGCACGAAGATCAAGACCCTTGACAATATGGACTTGGAAACTGACAGATATATTCCAACTGCAGACGAAGTCCGTCGCAATGAAATCGAGGACGAGCTCAAGGGTTGGAAGAAATACTGGTTCGCCATCAAGAGTTTCTTTGTTTAGTTATCGTTTGTTGTACATTATTATTATATAGTTTAATATGACCCGTCATGACTCTCATTCATTTCTTGTCACTAGAAAAAAAAAAAAAGTTATGCATTATTAATACTCAGAATAGCACGCTAGTTCGTCGCAGCACATAAAAAACCAGGAAGCAAACAAGTGCCAGGAGGATGATTTTGGCCGCCTGAAGGGCTTTGTAACCGTACTTGTCCATAACTGCCTTTCTGTTTTTCTTCTCGATCTCTGAGATGCATGCCGTGTTCCGGCGGAAGATTTCTAGGGATTCATCAATAATGTCCTTTTTTTCCTGTTCCGTCAGATTGTTACGCGTTTGAAGCTCGAACTTTGTCTTGAACGCTGCCCTCAAGTTGTCTTCATCATCAACCTGGAATCTAAACAAGTTCGTGCCTCTTTCTGCCACCTCCTCCGTCGTCAACCCATCTACCTGGGGGAACAAACCAGAGCTCCTCATGATACTGGAGCGGAGAATCCTTCCGCCAGCAAACAAGGCCAGATACATGACATGACCATAGGCAAGCAGCAGATGGGGTTTATCAGTAGTCACCTTTCGAATGTGCTCTGCAAAAGCCACCTGCTCAGGCATGACAGGGGTGGTGAACTTTGACTTATCCCCCGAATAGTAAAACAGGAGGTCGCTGATAAGGGGATCGGTACGAGCCATGGCCGGGGTCCACACCTCCTTTAATATGTGGCCAATATCGGTATCCCTTTCCATTTCCTCCTTCCAGCGCTCCTCGAAAGTGCTGAAGACATGGTAGAACGACTGGATGCCCTGTCGATATATCCGATAGTCCCGCAGCGCAAAGATAATCTTGAGGTTTATGAGATTATTGATCCTGCTATGGGACGAGCGAGTAGCATGGTTTATGCGGTTAGCCAGCGCGCCGCTATCATTTGGCAGAGGCAGGATTTCGCTCTGCGCAAGCTTTGGTAGTTCAAATAGTCCGCTCATCCTCCTGTTTAACGCAGCAAAGTGCCGTCAGTCGCCTCCCTTTATATATACCGTGGCGATCATGCACGAGGGGGGAAAAATTTGATCAGATAATTCCAAAACAGGAAGTTGACCCGCAAATCGCACCAAACTCGCTCAACCATAATATACGTCTATACTGTGTATCAATCAGCCAGGAGACCTTTATTGTGTGTTTTTTTATTCTTACATTATTTTTCTCAGCGGATTTGGTTGATAGATCTTACTCTTGTCTGTTGAAATAGATCTAGGGGGAAACCACGATTGATCAGATATTTCCCAAAACAGAACTCACAGCGCACTCCCTACCTTGTAGGCGAATTCCTGCCAAGATAAGGTGCTAGAAGGGCTGCGGGCACCGAATGAACAAATGAACAGGGTTCTCAAATTGCCTTAGTGGTTGGAAACTTGGTTTTATTCTGAGATAGACAGCGAGGAAGAAAAAAAAAAAAAAAAAAAAAAAGGGCAGCTGGCTATGGAAGAGAGGGCCGTAATACACACTCAGGGTTCACTGTGCGGGTGTCGACTGCCGATCTATCAGTGCGTGGCAAATGCAGATATAGGATGATATGATAACCTCATAGCGTCCTGGTGGTTTATTTCTACAATTTCCTGTTATTCTTGGGTTAGTCGTACTTGGTTTAGAAGACGTAATGGAAGGGAGTAGGTTTTTTTATATCTTGCCATTATGGAAGAAGAGGTCAAGCCTTGTCTCATATTTCTTCTCTCAACCAACTTATCAGTCCGTGTTTCTTGTAGTCTTTATGAACAGAATGAACAAACTAGTGTTTTTTATACGCTTGTCATTACGGAATAAGAGGTCAAGCGAGGCAGTATTGTCAGTGGCTTCTTGTAGTTTATACTAACAGAATGCAGCAATTAGCTTTCTCTATATACTTGCCATTAAGGAATAAGCGGTCAAGCGTTATCTCGTACTTCCAACCAACTTATCAGTAGTGTTTGTAACTTGGACGAACAAAACATCTGCTATGCAGACTATAAGTCAGCGTCCGTTTGATAGTAACCTTAGGTTTGCAGTTCAGTGGTATAGACTAGAGACTGTGAAATATCTCTCTTCCCAGCCATTTTATAACCAAATCACCATAAAAGCTGAAACAATGATGGTGTTTGTTAGTTGCTCAAGAAATGAAGAATAGCCTCAGACCAATTGCTAATTATACCAAGTAGGATTCGAACGTAAACCGATAAACAACAATGTCTAGACTCAACCTAAACAACACAACGAACCCATTGACGACACTTATTTTGGGGGTTGTTGAAATTGAATCCCCAACCAGACACGAAAAGACTGAGCCGCGGACCCCTGTTTAACCGCAAACTGGTCATCGCCCTCTTGTCCCCACAAAACCACAGCCAGCACGGCAAAATAAGAATCTGGGGTGTCAAGCCACACCCACCCTCTTCCCCGATCTCCAGCTCAAGACATTGATTGAACACGCTACAAAACATACAACTACTAAACCGAACAAATAACACATTTGCAAACACAAGCCTGTCACTTTTATCAACACACTTGTAAGCGGAGAGCCCGATAGCTCGCCCTGGTGAAAAATCCCACGTCGAGCCGCAGGAAGAACCGGGGAAAACCGACGAAGATGCTACCCCCCACCCCGAGAAGGAGGCGCCGGGTCAGCCCGAGTAGCACGAAAACGGTAATTTGGAGGGGTTGGCGGGACAAATTGGGGGCCCGCCGGAGAGCGATGAAAAACCCAATCAATTAGTACGCATTGGTACTGAGTAAACGGACAGAGCCCAGGAAAGTGTTGATGATGATGAAGTGCATGTACAGAGACCTTCGGAGATGGCCTGCGTCAAAGATTTTTCCCCCACCTAAGCCGGTATATAAGGAGCGACGTGTTGAGAAGGATTTATCTGTTGCTAACTAACATACTGATCTAGAATATAAATATGTCCCGACCCGCCGCTAGACTGGGACTGCTCGCCAACCATCTTTCTAAACAAACACCGAGATTTTCCACACACGAAGCCAGCGCAACGATGACTAGTAATCAGAAGCCACATCCTTTGACCATGATCCCTGGTCCTATCGAGTTTGACGACAAGGTCCTCGAGGCCATGAGCCATTACGCCGAGGCACACACCGCCGCCCCCTTTGTGCAGACCTTTGGCAACACCTTGAAGCTCACTCGTCAGCTCTTCCTTTCTAAGGACGCTAATGCCCAGCCCTTCATCATTGCTGGCTCCGGCTCTCTCGGATGGGATATTGTTGCTTCCAACTTTGTCGAGTCGGGCGAGAACGCTCTTGTTCTCAACACTGGCTACTTCTCGTCTGCATTTGCTGACTGTCTTCGGGTCTATGGCGCCAAGGTTGACCAAGTGACGGCTCCAATTGGTGACCGACCATCCCTTGACCAGATTGAGTCTGCCCTCAAGCAGAAGTCCTACAAGGTCATCACCATCACCCATGTCGATACTTCTACTGGCGTCCTCTCTGACATCAAGGCCATTTCTCAGCTTGTCCACAAGGTCTCCCCAGACACTTTGGTCATTGTTGATGGTGTCTGCTCGGTTGCTTCCGAGGAGATCAAGTTTGACGAATGGGGCTTGGACTACGTTTTGACTGCTTCTCAAAAGGCCATTGGTGCTCCACCAGGTCTTTCCGTCTCTTATGCATCTGCCAGAGCCATCAAGACGGTGGAGAACAGAAAGACTCCAGTTTCATCCTACTTCGCCTCGCTTCCACGATGGCTCCCTGTTATGAAGGCTTACGAGTCTGGCAAGCCAGCCTACTTCGCTACTCCAGCTGTCCAAAACGTCTATGCCCTTCACGAGGCCCTCTCTCAATTTGCCACCTCTGAGGAGTCTGTGCAAAAGAGAATTGCCGACCACAAGGCCACCTCCGACAAAGTCAAGGATGCCATTGCTAACCTTGGCCTTAAGACTGTTGCTGTGTCCAGAGATAACGCTGCTCACGGTATGACTGCTGTCTACCTTCCAGAGGGTGTTGTCAACACTGACTTGCTCCCAGCTCTCCTCAAGAAGGGTGTCACTTTGGCTGGCGGTATCCACAAGGAAATTGCTACCAAGTACTTCCGTATTGGCCACATGGGTATCTCTGCTATTAGACCTCAACTTGGCCACATCGACACTGTCCTCAACAACTTGACTGAAACCCTTAAGGAGCTCGGTTACAAGGCTTAAACCACCAGGTCGTATTATTTATCTAGACTGTCTAGCGTAATATATATTCTTGCAGTGATTTTACTTTTTCTTTTTATTCAAAAGGTACTACTTGGATATTTTAGATTTTGCTGCCTTGGCTTTCGTTGCACGCTCCTGCATCCGTTTAAAGTCTTCCTCCGACGGTTCAGAAACCTTTTTGGACCTTGCCTTCTTGGTCCCATGTTTCGCCTCCAGGTTTGATATTAGTTTGTCCATTCGGCTATTCGCAACCTTCATTCGCTTTTCTTGAGCTTCTTTGATCATCTGTTCCAATTCGTTTTCATTGCTGGCCCCATCCTTGGCCTTGTTCAGACCAAGCTTTTTGGCCATTGCTTCCGCTTCCTTTGCCTCGCTTTCAGCTTTGGTTTTCCGCTTCTGTTTGCTCTTCTTAGTTTCCTTTAAGAACGCCTTATATGCTGGGGAATCCTTATCCGCATTATCCTTTATTATTCGGACAAACCGCTCTTCGTCATCTAACACACTAGAGTGAGGAACGGATTCAAACACATAATCTAGACTGCCTTCTCCCTCCTCTAATGCTTCTAAAATATCATCAACTTCCTCCTGCGACCCCTGATATTTCTTTTTATCTTCCTCAATTGTGTCTTTGGAAATGTTCGACTGATAGAGATCATTGAACATCTCAGCCAACGAAATGTCGTCGTCGTCATAATCCTCAAGAGAACCAGTCTTGTCATAACGGCTCCTTCGCTTCTCGTCAGACAATACGCCATATGCAAAGACTATTTTTTGGAATTTTTCATGAAACTCAGTCTTTTCCTGCTCCTCCTTTGCCTTGTCTGGATGATACTTCAATGCTGCCAACCGATATGCTTTTTTAATCTGGGCTTGGCTGCTGTCCTTTGGCACACTCAGGAGCTCATAAAGATCCAATTCGTCAACGTTAAAGGGTACTGATGGCATGCTTAGTTTCGTAAAGATATTATATGGTTGGAAAACACGCGTGCCCTTTATCTCAGGTAATAAACGCGATTTTCACGCGTATCATATACCCAAGTGGTTTATTGTCCAATCCCGTAACCAGCCCGCAGCAGTTCATTCTATCGTTGACGGGTCTTGGTTTTCTGTCCTCTTTCCAATCTAGAAATAATACAAGTAGTACTGTATTAGTAGGAAAAAAAAAAAAAAAAAAAAAAAAAGTTTAGCTCCACGTTAATTCGGCGACCATGCCATAAAAATGTAACCACTATTTTGTGATGACCGGCCCCGATGGGGTTGACATCAACGCTTCAGAAACAGATTTTCAGCCGTAATGGTGTATTACTTCAAGGCCACTGGTTCGTCGGGGGATATCCAGACCCCCGTGACGCTTTATATGGGAAAGCATAAGGAAGAAAGTATGTCGATTTTATCGTTTCAGAATATGACTGCACAAGGCTGACATAAGACAGATGAGGATTTGATTAAATACGGCCTAGATACTGACGTTTGGTGAGTAAAATGATACTGGACAGATGGTTAATATATAACTAACACACTCTCTAGGGTATGTGTAAAAAATTTTGCCTTGGTACTTTTGAGGCTAACAGACGTTTTTTTTGATTCTAGTTCCACGTTGATAATCTGAGTTCTGCCCACGTCTACTTGCGACTACCAGAGGGATGGACATGGGAAGAGATCCCTAAGGAGATTCTCATTGATTGTGCACAATTGACCAAGGCTAATTCTATCACAGGAAACAAGCAAGACAATATTACTGTGATTTACACCCCCTGGAAAAACCTCAAGAAGACTGGCGACATGGCTACTGGCCAGGTTGGTTTCCACAAAGATAAATTGGTCAGAAAGGTGTTTATAGACACGAGAATCAACGCTATTATAAACCGATTGAATAAGACCAAGGAGGAAAGGTATCCTGATCTGCAAAAGGAGCAGATGGACTACCAAAATGAACTGAAGCGAACCGAAGCGAAGCGTCGCCAGCTGAAAAAGAAAGAAGAACAGGAATTGGCTCGAGAGAGAAAGAAGTTGGCTCATCAGCGCGACCATGCTTACGATGATCTGTTCACCGAGGAAAACATGCGGCATGCTTCGAATTACGATCGAGCCGAAGATTACGAAGATGACTTTATGTAACTTACAATGGAATGTTACTCTGACTTTGATAGGTCAATCTGCCATAATTGATAGCAAAATGTAGATAAACAATGGTTCTGCTGCATACTGAATCCAGCCTGCAAAGGTGACATAGATCATTTTGAATAAAACAAGAATGTTACCTGAGCACTAACAATGACAATTGTTAAAATGATGGCTAAAAAATGAGCACAATGCCAACAGAGTACTAGTAGAAAGAATAATAATCCCCACTCGGGAGTTCAGTGAAGGATGGTCCTCAAACTTGATGCAAAAAACGTGAGTAATAGTGGCCATGACCAATGTATTTGTGGAATAAATTATCGACTACATTTAGAGCTTTCCACCAGCAAAGTTGCCATTCTGTCTTTGTTCGTCCCACTTTTCAACCCAAGGAGTTGGACACAAAGAGCTGAAGGCCTGGTAGAAGACTTTGCATGGAGCAAAATCCTCACCCTTGGCATTCACACACTTGTGATAGTCGACATAGCTTTGCCAGCAGTGCTTGGTTTGATTCTGGTTTGGAAATCTAGACCGGTGTTAGCAGGGCAACAAGACTCGATACAGTTTAACAAATTACCTTGGGTCGGAACCAGCTACAAGAAATGATTGTCAGTCAATGCCACATTTGATTACTGCCTGCGTGGACTTACCAGTTCGCAATGGGCCCTGTTCAGCTTCAGACATTTTTGTTTTTCTAAAGTGGTGTGAGTAGAATGAAGTGCTGGTAAGAAAAAACACTTGATGGGACCAAACCCTCGACGTTGATTGGTCAAACGTCCGAAGTGCACCACAGTCATCGCCGGCCCAGATTTCAGTAACCGGAGGGCCGGCCCCCCGGTCCGCTTGTTTAATCCAAGTGAAAAAAAAGTTATTAATCCGAATCGAATTATTACTTATTAGAGAACGGCATTGTTCAACCGATTATAGACTTGAGATATCATAGGTGTAACTTTGGGCAATAGTCTATTCGTCGGAGTTCAGGGATGAAAAGAAAGTCCGCAGTCAGTGCCCTGGAAGGTGCAAATTCGGCACGCAAGGCACAAAAATCTGATAGCGAAACGCCTGGCTATGAGGTCAATTCTGAAGGAGGGGAAGTTGGGGATCTGTCTTTGGTAGACGGCGAAGAGCATTTTGATGACGGAGCAATGAGTGAAGCTGACAATGGAAGTCTTGTCAGAATATCAAAGTTCGAGCCCAATGACAAAAACACCGTGCCAATTGGAAACGGCCTAGTGTACGGGATGAAAAAGGGTGAGACAATTGTTTGTCGTGGGCAATATAAGCTGTCTGTTTTAAAGGGAGCGATTCGACTAATGGGTGCTACTATCCATGCCCATCCTAAACATTACCAAGTGCATGGATTGCCAACTCATTCGTTGCCGGTAATAGAATGTATACAAGTGGAGAATTTGGACTTGGTGGAAGAGACGATTATTCCTGGAACAGAACATCTTTTTGAAGAATACCGCGCAATTGTTAGATTGGAGCAGGACTACTGTGGTATAGAGTCTATTGCCGAAATCGCCCCCGTATTTAAGAACCTAGCGAATATACCGTCAGGCAGTTTTGAATTATTAACGACGGGATCAGAATCCACCCGTGTTTTTACCCCCTTCAAAAGTTGGTATGATACGGGCTATAAGATTCTTGCCGCGTTGGACGATTCCGATACACCTCCGGCCATGTTGATCACCGGCCCAAAGTCCTCGGGGAAATCCACGTTCGCTAGGTTCTTGAACAATTTCCTCAATTCCAAGATCGACGGGGTATACTACTTGGAGCTTGATCCCGGCCAGCCTGAATTTTGCCTCCCGGGGACCATGTCTCTTTCGCTTACATCATTTAACTTTCGTGTACCCTATACTCACAACCCAAGGGAGACAAAATCGATAATTAAGGCACATGCATTGGGCGATTTGTCACCCAAGGACCAACCAGAGTTGTATTTGGCGTTCGCGAACGATCTCCTACGTGCTTACCAAAGAGAATTGGGTACAAAAGCTGCGCCCCTAATCATCAATACACCAGGTTGGGCAAGAGGGCTGGGCTTGGATTTGACAGTGCAAATCGCAAACCAAGCTCCGATAAGTCATGCCATATATTTAGGCTCGCTGGATGGTCAGGACATGATGCGTCAAGCATTGAGCTCGGTGCCCTATTTCTGGGCACCAGAAAATGCTCTTACCCAGTCATGGTCATCCAAGTACTCATCTCCAGACCTTCGAACATTGCAAACAATGTCGTACTTCCACTCCCTTACCTTTGACCGTCATTTAACTGAAATCCCTCCATACTCAGTCTCGTATGTTTCTTCTGGAATTAAAGGGTTCTTTGTGCAGCAGGATGAAGGTATTCTTCCTGAGGACATGGGGATATGCTTCGAAGGGACAATTGTGCATATAATCGAAGTGGATGACCGCGTCCATATTGAGACAGACCAGTCGACACAACTACCGTTGTTAAAAAATCCACAGGCTGCTCTTGACCCAGAAACCTCCAAATGTCTCGGTTATGCGATTGTACAGTCGATAGACCAAGAGAACCAACGAATTCGCTTATTGACCCCTATAGATGCCGCCGGATTGAAGAAGAAGTCCATTATTTTGGTCAGAGGCCGATTACAAAGCCCATTATGGGCACTGTGGAATCATAAGAGTTCCAACAACCAAGCAGACTCTCCATATTTATCCAAATCTGGAACCGTCGGTGCTGGATCTGCGACCCAGAAAGTACGACGAAATATTCAACGAGGTAATTAATCATAGCGTACTAACATGTTAATTTATTTCCGATATTTACACAATTACTGCTACCATAATTCGCGACTTTCAGGGGAGAAAATGTAATAGTCGACCAGCCTTCGCTGTGTGCTTATGGTGCTGGGAATTACTTTGGCGGGTTACCGGGCCGGTATGCTCTCCAGAATCTTCCGCCGGTCTTGCCCCGGTCGAACATAAATTTCAGAGACTCCCCAGCGAACCCTACCTACACCTTTTTTCTCCACAGGCCTTTCCCAACACATACGAATGGTAAGTCTAACAGAAGATGGTAGAGGGTGTTAAACTGTGCTAACTCAATTCTCAGTCTGCTCTCAAGTCTTTCAAGAACATTGTTCCACTTTTGGACAGAGTCCTTGTTCAGCGTGCTAAGGCTGAAGCAAAGACTGCCTCTGGTATCTACATTCCAGAGAAGAATGTCGAGAAGCTCAACGAAGCTGATGTTCTTGCTGTTGGTCCAGGTGCTCCAGGCAAGGATGGCAAGACCATTCCAACCACCGTTCAAGCTGGTGACAGAGTTTTGATTCCTCCCTTCGGTGGCTCATCCATCAAGATTGGCGACCAGGACTACCTTTTGTTCCGAGATTCTGAGATCTTGGCCAAGATCAAGAAGGACTAACCGCGATTTGTGTAAATATTTGTATATAGTTCCATTATTTTATTCAACGGGTTGCGTTGCGCCATTCCATCTTCAACATAACACGATGATAAGACGACTCTATGGTTGTGGAGTAAAGAAATAAAATAAAAATTAGTCAACAACATTCAATTAGCTAGTGCTAGCCTGATCTAGACTTCTTGCCTCAATCCAAAAGCTTTGAACGTCATGCCGGGCTAACAAATCTTTAGCATCCTGCTCCGTTTCCGCATCTTTTAGTGACCAACGCTGGAACCTGCTCTTCTTAATTTCACCTTGCCACACGAGACGGCACTGGTTTCCGCTGAGATCGGCTTTTGGGCTTCCGTCTTTGGGGATCGAAGCTTCTGCCCATTTTATGCGATTCAGAAGGAGCTTTATAAATTTCTTGATTTGCAGGTGAGCGCCTTCGACTACCACCAGAGTGAACTTGGGATTGAAGACCACCATTCCTGTGAACTGGCTCTTGTTGGCATTATAGTTCAATATGTACTTGTGATTACCGTCGACAAGCTTTTCTATTCGGAACACGGCACAGTAAAGACCTTTAGATTTGTCTCGCTCAATTTTCTGTACCATCTTTTCATAGCGTTGCTCCGGCGTCAGCTTTCTATTTTGATTGTCCTCTTCATGCTTTTGCTTTCGTTCGGCAACTGCCTGCTTTGCCTTTTGTTCCATAAGTGTTGGATCTTTGATGGCCTCATTTGCATACACGCTCATGACATTAGACGGCTTGATTTTAGGTGGTGGAGCAGGATCAAGCCCTAGCCTTATTCTATCCTGCTCTTCCTTGTGTTTTTGTGCCCTCTGATTCTTTCTTAGTCGCTTGTATTCTTTCTTGGTCATGTGAATTGTCGCAGTTTGCGGCATATACTTTTCATAAGGTGGTGCGATAGGGATTGGATGTTGTATCAGATCTGTCACTACTTCATTAATATCATTAATCACCTCCTCATCCCACCATTCCACTCGAGGTGGTTTATCTGGTTTGTACTCTCGTTCGCCGGCAACGAGGTCGGCCTCCAACCCAACTTTTTTACTGCCCTGTTCTACCTTTCTCTTCAATGCTTCTAACTGAGCCTCCTTTCGTAACTGATTTCCTTGTTCAATAAACTTGCCTTTTGGATGAAAAACCAATCCTCTTTTTCTCTTATTCTCCATCTTTCCCCTTTCAACGTTCGGATCAAAATACGGGTTGTGCTCTACCACCTCCGAATCCGCATGTAGGTATTTATTTTCTGCTGAAGCTTTCGTGCGTTCCATCCTGTCTTCAGCTCCCGCATTTGCTATTAATGGATGAACCGGTGCATTTAGTCCAGTCCCTGTATTTCGCATCGTTTCCCCTTTGCCAATTCGCTCTTTCCCGGCACTTACATCCTTCAACGTTTTGTCAACATTGCTGTGAACATACCCTTTGGCCGAACCTATACTTTGCTTCCCGTTTCTAGCTTCTTTCTCCTTTTGCGCCTGGGTTTTCCGCTCTCGAATCCTCGCTAACAAGTCATCCGCATTGCTCAATGCGTTTTCCCTTGTTGGACGATGCTGCTGTTGCTTTGGCTCTTGTTCCCGGTTTTTATTCAGCCCTTTCAAGTTGGCTTGAGCTTTCAATGCTTCTATTCGAGCCTTCATTTGATCCACGCTACTTCCCCCGCCACCGGTCTTCTGTTTCTTTGAAGACCCTTCTTCAACCCATCCATGCTCTCTCTTTGGTCCCATACTAGGCTAACAGTCAGTACACCGCTATATTTCCCTGGGCACTGCGTGAAATGCTCCATTTGACGATGTTTGGGACTCAACATATTAAGCCCTGCGTCATCCCAAAAACAGCCGCTGGTTCAACTAAACAGATTTGCACATTGGAGCCCACATTGCCACTATCACTAACTTACCTGTCTGATATGTATACAAATCCTCTATCTTCGTCTTCGGTACAACTTCCACCAGCATTAAAAGATAGTAGTAGCCTTATCTAGTAGACGCGTATAGCGCGAGTTCGTGATAGTATCGTGAGGCTCTTGAAAAAAAAAAAACCCCTCCGGCAGTCTACCATATATTGTATGGATGAACAATTTCTTTGGGGATTGCTGGTTCTGTTCACTATTCTCTTCGCTGCTGTGGCTGCCAAATTTACTATACGATCACCAGAGGCGGTTAGTCGAACGATAGTGAAGACAGTCAAAAAGAAGAACGGAAAAAAGAAAAAAATAATAGTTCATTTACCTGCTGAGGAAACGAATAAGAGTATAATGTCAGAGCTATCATCCAATTGGAGAGCCCTTCAGCAAAAGCTTGGAAAGAAGCCTCCCTCAACCGCTGCATCGACAAAGGCCGCCAAAATAACAAAGAAAACACACAAATCAAAGCTCGTTCGAAAAGGTGCAACCAGTGTTACTACTACCACAACTACCACCGCTACAGCCAAGGTTGATCCTCTTGCAGTCAATAAACTACAAAGGGCATCAGTACAATGCACAGCAGAAAAACTATTACTCTTGGAGGATTTTGACCTGCATAACCTCCCTAGTGATCTGGACCAAGCATCCAAAAAATCTCTTCAGAAAAAATCAGAGGTTGGAAGCTACCTTTCTTTAGACTGTGAGTTTGTCGGAGTCGGTCCAGATGGGTGTAACTCGGCGTTGGCCAGAGTTTCGATAGTGAACTACTATGGACATGTAATTTTGGACAAGTTTGTTAAACCCAAAGAACGAGTTACTGATTGGAGAACTTGGGTGAGTGGTGTAACTCCGAAACATATGAAAAACGCTGTGTCATTTGAAGAGGTGCAGAAGGACGTGGCTGCCTTGCTAGAGAATAAAATATTGGTGGGCCATGCAGTTTATAATGACCTTAAAGTGCTCATGATCTCTCACCCGAAAAGTTCAATTAGAGACACATCGGCTCATCGTCCGTTCCGAAAGTTATTAAAAGGAACTCCCTCATTGAAACGGCTGGCACAGGAAGTACTTAACCTCGACATTCAATCTGGTGAGCACTCATCGGTTGAAGATGCACAGGCAACTATGCTGATCTTTCGTCTAAACAAAAAACAGTTTGACGCTAATCTTCCGCGATATAGAAAACGAAATGCATAATGGGCTATTCCTCATTTACAAGAGCTCCAAAAAAAAAGGCTGAATTACTAATATACAAAAGATTAGATTAATTACAAGAATAAATATTCATTCATAAAAAAGACATCATTTGTCCCTCCTGGCAATTATTTTTTCAAGCAGTGTAGCGAAGCGTTCTTGACTTAGCTTTTGAATATCCACTGCACTATCAGAGTCCAAAATGCTGCTAGAGCTGCCAGTTTGGTCGAGTAACAACCCCTCAAATCCGTTGCTTATTAATAAGCCCTGCATTTCCTTCAGGTATTCCGAAAGATTCGCAAACAAATCCAAGCGGTTCAAAACTATGACGGCAAGCGACAAAACCGGCTCAATAGTAAGGTTACCGCTCCCCTGCTCCAAAAGCTTGATAAGCTTTGGTCGAATGGCTGCGTACACCATCACCCTCTTTTCCGGGTCCATATCACACTGAAGAGTATCCAAAAATCGCTGGTCCATGTTTTCATATTCGCAAGATTGAAACAGTTGGCCACCCAAAAAGAGAGTTATAGTAGAATCTGGTGAATCATCTGCTAAAAATGCTTGTAGCAACGAAGGAACTGAATCAAGCTTTTTCGATGCATCAACATGGTCTTCCGGGTATCCAGCAACCCATAACAAGTCTCTCATACCTTCTTGGCTTCGACATCCTAAGAACAGGAAATACAAATAACACAAGTATTGCGGATATCGCCTGGTCGAATTCTTATCCTTCACATTATTCTTCGCACTAATTTCTAGAAAACTTTCCAAAGCGCGAAGAGTTATGGATCGGGTCTGTGACCTTTCCAGTCCCTTTAATACGGATGCGCACAGGGCAAGATCGAAGAATTCGGTACTGAATTTGACCTTGGTCATGTCATCAATTTTTCGCCATTCGTCGTCCAAAAATTCTCTTCCTTGCATCAAGTATTCGGCAATACAAATGGACTTGAAAGTACCGAGGTCGTCCAAGACTCTCAAGCACTCCTGAACTAAGTTCAATGAATAGGTGAATAAAGTCAGACTTCCAGTCTTCAGCACGGAAAGGGCCAACCAAAACAGCTTTGCATGGTATTTTGAATTGGCTGGCAATCCTTCGACCATTTTTGTGAGGCAAAACAATGTACATGCAGCATATTCTTCATTCAAAATCTGACTTTCGTTTGTCAAGGCATCCTTCAAGACTACCAATACCTGGGTTACAATCAGGTCTTCAACTTCGATTTTGGCCAAGCAGCCCAATACTACGAATGAGCGGCATTGAAGCGCCAATGACTCCACAAAACATGACTTCAGAACAAACGTTCCCCACCTAGCTCTCCATACATTGCCCTCATCCGGCTGAGCAACTGTCGCAAGAATGTCCAGGAGCAGGTAAGTACAATTCTCGATATGCTTAACAGCAGAAAGACTAAATTTTTTGTTTGACGGCATTCTCATGTCCTCGTTCATACCAAACAAAAGCTTGCCTCTCGCAGAGTCCAACTCATTCCAAATGTTATTCAAATGGTCTTTATGCTCCTGCGTTAATTTTGGGCTAGACGAGAAGGAGTGAATAATGTTAACCAATAACCCGTGGAGCGATCTTCTAAACGAATAAGTTCCCGTGTAGATGAATGTGGTAATAATATACAAGATTTCAGGGAGATATACCTCCACAATAACCAGTGAATCAAACGTGATGTACGACACCATCTTAATTAACAACTCAATTTCATTCCAATTGGGATGACAGGGTAATGACTTGTTTTCCGTTCCCATAGGCTTTGATAACAGTAGTCTGATTCTTGCAATTACCGTCCCGCATAAAGAGACTGTTGGGAACGAAGTAACAATTGCCAAGCAAGTTTCAGCTTTGGCTTCGCTCAAATTGCGTTCAACCATATATCTGACAACCTCCTCAACAATAATCTCGGATAGAGAATCCTCTAGACAGAGAACTGGCCAAACATTCAGCGACATTAAATTGTACTCTTCCGGACTCACTGCCGTCAGCTCCACGCAATGCCTAATTAGACTGGCAGTTTTTTCAGCGCCCCTTATTTCGTCCGCTAAAAACACATGCTCATAAATGTTCTTGACCCATGGCACAATGTACAGGATGGCTGAACTCTGTCTACCATCAGATCCAAATTTCTGATATGAATCGAAAAACTCTGTCAAAAATTCATAAGTCATATACGCGTGAGTACCGGCCACCACCTCACTGAATGAAACAGCCATTGTCAGTTCACTCTTTGGAATTGCCAGACCTGGTCCGCCATGAAGGTCCTTGTTAAATGTAATGTCAAAACGTGCTGGAAGAGTGGCTAAAAGGTTGTAAGCTGCCTGTTGCAACGATCTTTTTGTTGAGCATAGATTTGCAAGTCCCATATTGAACAGTGTCGGAAGAGCATCATCAACCTTCATTATCACAGAGTTTTCTTTTCGTTCAGAAACCTTTTCAGCAACATTACTCTTAGCAGTCTGAATAGCTCGAACAATATCATCCCGGTTATCTCCGTAATAGATAAACTTTGTACCATTCTTCAATTCAATAACAAATTCATCTGACATACCACTCGTAGGAACGTGAGCGTCTGCAATTTCAGAATAATGATAAGAATCATTCGTGTACCCTTTGGCCCCCGACAAAACAACCTCATCACTGGATTGGACTTGTAAATACTCTGCTCCAATTTTAATTTTCACATTTCCCGGCTCTTCTCCATCATCATAATTCATTCGAACTTCTGGAAAGCAAGCCTTTACATCTGTTATTAAACGCAAAGAGCCTTCATCAAGATTCAATCCTTGAACAGAGAAATGCGACGTGATATTTTCAGGAGTCAGGATATAAAACTTTGTGTTCGAATTCCTCAAATAATAAGTGTCTTTATACCCTGCCACAATATGCTTGATTCTCTTCATATTGTTCGCGCCAATATTGTAAAAATAGACTGCGGAACAGTTCTCAGCCATTTCCTTTGGGATTATAACCTGCGTAGCATCCCTTGCAGAAGCGGGGAAAGCATTTTCTTGAGTGAACCCAGTACCGTCGTAAAACAGATAGAACTTATCAGTCCACATCTTGCTAGCAACCTGAATGAAATAATATAATACCAGTTCAGGATCTGTTTGGTCCTTTGCAAAATTCTTCGAATTTATCACTAACACCGGAGTCCCATCATTGCTAACGCCTTCGTGTACTACTCGCCTTTCAACAATTTGCTCAATGTCACGTGGTGAATTGCGAGCCATGAACTCATGCAACCTAGTTGGTGTGCTAAATTTCAGATTTGCCTGCAAGTGTCGCGAATAAGACGTTGGCTTGCCTAAGGATCTTATCAACGACACAAGTCGTTTCGTGGCCTCAGATTGTTCATTAGATGCAGTTCTCTCTTCCTCCGCTTCCCGCAGAGAATGCGAAGATGAATACAGCTTCGACTTCATCAAACGTCGCATTCTCCGTTCCATCAAAATCTTCTGATGGGCTTCTTCCCAATGATTATACAGAAACTTGTGGAGAGCAACTGCATATGGCCGTTCTAGCGATTTGATAGTTGATGGTGGCATTTGTCTATCTTCTGAAGAATATGCACATTGATCATCGATCTCTGGGATAGCTTTTAGGATTTTCATGATCGTCTCAGTTTTCTGTTCGATCATTGAAATCCTATCTCCAACCATGGAAAGTCGAGCAGGATTATTTGAACCATTAGCCATATTCTGAATGACCTTTGCTAACAACAGTAATGATCTTCTTATTTCTGTCGGAGGAGGACTGTCCAAGAGCCCACTAGAATCAGGAGAAACCAACGCTGGGCATATATACCGCAAGAAAAAGAACGCACTTACTGAACTCTCTCTTGAGTCTGGAAACCGTGGTCCTACTGCAGACTGGATAGTGGCACAAACTTCCTTGAATACACAAGGCATTTTAGGCATATTCTTCTCTAAAGCATCGACGAGTTCTGTGACACATTTTTCAAAATTATCCATATTGCTTGTAGACTGTGGAAGATCGTCAACTTTTTCTGGTTCCAATTCAAACACATATTCCTCAGGATGTGTCATTATATTCTTTAAGAAGGGCCCCAGCGTTTCTTGCAAATAATTATAACCCTTTGACTTTGCAAACAAAGATAGAACTTTTGTAGCCACGCAATTTCTCCGCAAAATATCAGTACCTGAGTCGGAATGCTCAATTTCGCGAGTCACGACGTCGTTCACTAGATATAAACTTTGACCTCGGCTATCATAGACATTTAACAGTGCGGCGGCAAAATCGTCCACTTCGGCTGGTGGGCACACGTCGCATAGTATAAGTGCGATGTTTCTTTGATTGACAAGAATCTAACATAGTTAGCATCTTTCTCCATATCCGACCAAAAAAAAAAAAAAAAAAAAAAAAAAAAAAAAAAAAAAAAAAAAAAAAAAAAAAAAAAAAAAAAAAAAAAAAAAAAAAAAAAAAAAAAAAAAAAAAAAAATTTGCACTTACCTCCACTAAATCTTCATATCGCTTAGATTCAGTATACTCTTCACTGAATTTAGTTCCTTGACTGAGAATATTTTTAAAAATTTCCAAAAATGCTTGTCTGAGATTCACATCTTCATGGTAGCCTAGACCCAACGCAGTTCGAAGACCAACATCAACATTCGCTATCAGAAGATGAGTTAATGCCAATATGGTTTGACTTCTAATATATGGGATTTTATCCATCATTTGAAGCAGACCTTCATGAGTTTTCCCTTCCTCTTCAGCCTTACAACGATGCAATACCCGTAAGAAAAGAGAAAAAAGATGACTGAAGACATTAGCCTTTGTAGCGAGAAAATCTCCTTCCTTGGAATCATCGATGTCAATAGGTAACCCATCTAGCAATTGATTCATAGCTTTAACAATTGCAACAGACTTCTCTTTCACTAGTCGTTCAGTATCAAATAATGCACGATTCATACTTTTGTCTGTGCTTTTGTCGGACGCAACAAGGCCCTTATGTGATGTGGTTTTCTCTAACCATTCGGCAAGAATCATCACAAATTCATTGCGAACTCGAACTTCATGCTTCATGTACAATGTGTCCTTATAGTAACCAATCATCTCCAGTAATTGACAGACCTTGATATCTAGCTTTAAGACGTCTAAACTCTGCTCCAAACCTCGCAAGTATCGCAGAATTTTCAAAGCTAATGACCCAATGTCAACTGACAGATAAACATCCCCTTCGTACAATCTTTGGATAACCGATGTCATCAACAGTGTCGTTTGAGAAGCCAGTGATAAGTTAGACTCTTCTACAGGTAACCCAGGGGTCAGTCTTTCATCGATCAACTCATTTAGCTTTTCGAAAACATGATGAAAAACAAATGGATTAGACTCCCTTGCAACCACTTCCTTTACTGTCTCCCGAACGAATGGAGAACTAGAAAGTAGGTGATCAATGAGTTCTCTTAAAAACTGTCTGGCCTTGAAATGTGCGTTGTCCGGAACTTTAGCATTTCCATCGGGATTCAAAAGTGGAGCAAGCAAGCTGCACAAAAATCCTGAATAGCATTTCCATTCCCTTTGTCGTTCAACGCATTGACGATCATGAGAACCAAAGCTATTTACGTTGATGATAATCCACCGATCATAGACCATTGTCCATGCCTTAACCATTGCTGGTGACGGATGATCAACCAATTGCAGCCATTTAAATAATTTCTTTTGCACCGCAATAGACCCTGTTACCACAAAGTTTGGGTTGCTTAACTCTGTATAAGCTTCAAAATTGGGCAGGATTGACCAATGCGATTCTGTAATGCGGTCAAAGTTTTCAATCGCAACTGCCTCCTTTACCATAGAATGAAGTACTGAAAGGGCTGTTTTGCAAGTCTCAGTCCTATTCGAGCAAATAGCACAAAGCACTGCCGTCTCGATAGTTCCACTGATTGCCTCTCGTTGCTCTGGGGATTCAATCACAGACAGGTTGTCTCCAAATCTGTCCTTATACTGATACTGTACGATAAACCCATACCTCATGTCAAGAAAACGCTTGATATATTGTAGCTGCTTCTCCACATAAGGTCCATTAAGGTCTCCTGAGAGCATATCATTTGCCACATCTTTCGCATTCCATCCAAATTTATGGTAGAGGAAATTCACAATATGCTTTGTGTTTTTGTGCACCTCTCGGAGGCTAAATGAGTATAACTTTGAAGATTCTGCGAGATCAAATAGGAAGCTTATTACAGTTTCTCTCATCGGAATATTAGAACACACAGTTCCATAAGCACACGCCTCGACAAAACCACCAGTAATAGATTCGTGATCTGTGATTTCATGATTTCGGAAATAAAGAGAGGGTTCAGTCATTGATAGTAAAAAGCCCAGTTTGATTGCTTGAACGTGAATGTCGAAACCAAAATTATCATGCTTAACGGAACCTCTTTGTAGGTCTCGACATCGTCGGCTAAACATGGCAATAAAACCCATAATGATCTCACCATATGTACTCAAAAACTCATACAGTACTGAATGGCCACCAATCATTGTATGAAGATTGAGAAGACCGCGCATAATGTTCCGTTGATAACGCGGTGGAGCAGTGGGCGCCTTGATTACTGGAACTAGGTTTTCAACTAGCTCATTATAATTCAAAAAGGCATAAGCGCTGACAAATAGGGATTGTAAACGATCTAAACCATAAAACCAGCGTGGCCTATCTGAAGAACCATAGAGCATATCCAACAAATCACGGTATAGGGAATTTGCAAACGCCACAACGGAGTGTGTTGGATCCGTCAAGTATATGCTGGACGCTGCCATAGCAATCAATATATAAGATGAAGTAGCATTTTCACGTTCCTTATTGGTCGCTGGTTTGCGAAAATGCTTGTTCAAAGCGTCGAGAAACGCAAACTTCCGTGATAACATTTTTGACCGTTTAAACTTTTGATCCTTTGAAAAACAATCTGGTAATAGAACAATAAGAGTAGCTAGGAATTCCCAATATACGTGGGACTTGCGTTCATGGTCAGCATTTCTGTATACAATGTCGAATAATGTGGATGTCTCCATCACCAACACTGAATGAGCTTGGGTTTCTGCTACTAGCTCGCTGCCTCGTGTCATTATCCAATAAATCAAACTCTGCTTGAAGAAGAACTTCACCAACAACTTGTGTGTAGGCTTCCTCACTATTGTAAAAGTTGTTTGAATGTCTCGAAGAACAGTGGTTAACTTTTCAGCGTCCAAGTAGAGCGTTCCCAAAAGGTCTATATTGCGAATAAAATCCGTATCTTCTGTTTGCGTCTTTAAATGTTTGAAAGTTTCTGTCAAAAACGCATAAACCTCTTTCCAGTTTGATGCGCTCAAAAAAAAGAGTATAGCTTCGCAATGCATATCAATTTGTGACGGCAAATCCTTGCCATATGCGCCACAGTCCGCCGGAACTTCCATCATCTTTTGTAACGCGTAGTGAACCTTATAATCTGACTTAATTTTCATTATGACTTCCAACACTGCTGTGGCCACCGAAGGATCGCACGGCATTGGGTTCACTGTGTAAAATTTGGCCTTACTTTGGAAAAGAGGATCAGTGTCTCCTTCTTTTCCAATTGGGCTGATATAGGCTTTTGCCGCCTTTTGGCTCTCATCCCATTCAGCAACAACCAAATCCGCCATCAATTGTGTTAGTATCTTGAGTGAAGACGTGATACCTTCAAGCTGTGCTCCCTCACTCTCGTCCTAATACAAGTCCAACTGTCAACAACCATACATTAAATTGCACCGCGGCCATTACTTACCATTCTCTCTGCCAAGTCATCCATTATACACACCGCGCCATACAGGAGATCGGAAAATAAGCCCTTTCCAACCATAGAAAGAAGGAACTCCCGCGTGGTCTTGTATATGCTACTATTCTCAGCCTCCTCTATAGTGCATCCAGTGGACGCTGGTAGCTACGAGCTGTGAGCAAATCTGCAGCTTTTGCCTGCCTCGCATCCGTACTTACCCGATCATTCAAGCGCTTGAATACCAAGCCCACAATCGTCTGTGGAGTATAGACGATGTTGCTAATCATACTCGTTCTCTCTTCATGTATGTTACAGCCTGCTTCTTCCGTCCCTCGTCGTGTGAGTGTTTCTGTCAAAAGCCGTTAGTTCTTTTGGTGTTCCTTTGTTGGGAGCAGGTAACGGTTAACGGTCTGACACCTCCTGACCGGACCGGGCCGGTCACTCCCCACATGCAGTTCCTTGGCAGGTAACTTCTATGAAGTTCGAGAAACGCCCTGCATGATCCCTGTTTCACTAATTAGCTGTCATGAATATGTGTACCACAGCCTATTTTGTTTTATTACTTATTCTTGACATTGTTGAAAACCCCTGTCTGGAGACTTGGACAATTGCCCTTCGCTCGGTAGACTGAAGACGTTGATGAAGTTATTTTTTGTTGTTGTTTGGAGAATCCGTATCATACGTAGATAGATAAATCAATTTACACATGAGCTCATACATTGTTATTATAAACAAGAGTCCCATCTGAATTTTTGTTCACTGAACTTGTCGAAATTTCTGACGGAACATTAATGTGTCTGAACTCTTCTTAACGAGGATTCCAAATCCATCACAGTTAATGGGCATTTGGCAAACCATCGCGAGATGAATGCTAGATTTCAATGGGAAAAAACACACACAGGCGACTCTTCTGTAGAGAAAATCATGGAATATGTGTTGTTGTTGTATTGACAAATTCGACATCGAGCCCTTTTTGCAGCTGAGAGAACCTGAACGTCTAACTCAGGTGAAATTTCCTGCAAAAATCCCTTTCAGCATTGCATTTTAAAACAGCACAAGGACATGTGGTATCTTTTCCAACTGACCGCAAGCGCATAGATGGTTCTGAGCACTTGCTTTGCGAGCTATGCCTTCGATTAGTTTCATATGTTCTTTAAAAGGGATATACAATGCAAATAACTAAAGAAAGTACCCATATTTTAATTTGTACTTGAATTATTCGATTGAGAATATGTCGGCGACAGAAAAAGTATTAACTGTAGCAAGTTAAGGTCCCCCTGGAGGACATAGCGAGAGGCATTATGGGCTGTCTGGTAAGATTTAGAAAGGCGCTCTTTCAATTTACACCTGAAAATGCAAGCACTACTTTTTAAAGGAGTGTTACAGGTCGCTACACAGCAGTTTCTATTTGTGCTATGATATTTTCGCCCTGGCCGGAGTCGGAGCCAATAGACATCTTTGACAAAATCCGGCTTTCGCATGTAACATTGTTTGGACTGAGGGCATTATGACAATTTCGCTTGGCATTCGAACCTGCTTCTGCACAATCCAAAAGATGTAACACTCATAGATATAAAATGATATTTGGACTGCTGTTATATATCTTTGGCATTCAGCCCCTGAAATATGCAACTAGAACCGAGCCAGTATTCCCAGAATTGACATCAGCAGGACAACGAGCCATTGTCTTTATAGACAAGGCTTGATTTCAATGACATATCAGTGCCCGAAACAGCGTCTATCTCGCTTCATGAAAGAGTGTGAGGGTCAAATAAGCGATTATGTTGTCATCTCCTTTGCTCAAGAAATGAGCCGCCCTTTTTGAGCATAGTTAATCCATATCATCACCGTAACACTTCTTCTTCCGCTCTGCCGAGCGACTTGTTTCGTAGTGCCAGGATTTTTTTTCTCCTACTGTTGTGATAATCTTTTCTTTTTTCTATCACACTGACTGCAGTAGCAATGCTTTCTAATGTTTGGTTTCGCATGTCCTTTAGTTGCTCCATTTGTTTCCGCCTTTCTCCCTCATCTTGACTGAACTGATAGAATCCAACACCTTTGTCTCTCACTTCCCATTTGCTGTCGTAATGCACGTCTTCAGATTGTTCAAGATCTCGTTCATCATAGGGTTTCAAGTTTGTTGATTTGACAGCAGTGTGCTGCACATAGTCTCCATATATCACCTCTTGGGGTCTATCAACTGGACCCGTATAATATTCATCTTTGTTCACATAGCGGGTTCTACCGAATTCATCAATAATTTCTATTACTTCGTCCTCAGATTTCTCATCGGATGATTGGTAGTCCATTTGAAGAAGTACATGTTCTGGATTATAATTATCTGGAACTTTTCCAGATTTTAGCTGCTCGTAAATTTCCTGCTTCTTCTTCAGGTTCGCCTCTCTCGCTTCCTCTCTTTCATTTGTTTGGCTGCCCCCGAAATCTACGCCGTTGTCCTTTTTGCTGTCGTCAAGCTTCGGCTTTTTCTTCTTATGGACAACTTGATACTTGCCCTTCTCTCTATCCCTTTCGAAACGTTCACGTGCTTGTTCAACTTCCAACTCAAGGTCTAGCTTTGTATTGGAGTTGTGCCGTTTATTTTTATCCATTGCGAGTATAGTTAACCATAACGGCCCTATTAGGCTACTACGGATCGGAAGACCGCTCCCACGCCAAACATATCAGCGAAGAACCATGGTGAATTTAACACAGCATATTTTTTAGTCCACGGTACATTTTTCTTTTTTTTCTTGTCATTCAATAAGAATCAAACTTAGTAGTGACAACCTTGATTCGATTCCAAGGTCATGTTCGTTAGATACAGTGGGCCAGCGCCGTAATGACAGGGTCTATTCAGGCCAAGGACACTTCCGGTTACGGTTACAAGATGTATTTACAAATTAATAATATTAATAAAATAGCATACATATCTTCCGTGTCCCTATTTTTGGGAAGAAGAAAATCTATCTTTGTTATGCAAATCCAAATCCTTCTTTACCTTCTGTAATGGCCATCAGCAACGACCCTCGCAATGTTTCATAGGAGTCATACTCAGGAAGATCAATCTGATTGAAACAAGTGTGTGAAGATGGTAGCCTGTCTTTACTACCAAAATCTCGATGGATATTGAATTTCGAAATTCCATTCATACCTTCCAAATGTGCAAAGCCATTCAGTGGGACCTTTGATGTTCCTGTGGCAAACTGTAACAGCTTCGCCTTCTCTTCAGCATCAAAAGACCTAACAGCTCTCCAGAACCATTTGATTTGTTGCGATGATGCCGTATAATTGTGGTACTCTGTGTTGTTACGCCAGTCATCCAAGTCAATATCGGGCATACCTGAAATCAACAGCTCTAGCTCCTGTTCATCAAAAATCGCCACAACTTCTTTTGGAATAATGTCATGGAATCCTTATAAATCATGTTAGCAAACGTTATCAACACATCAACAAGAGACAGAAAACAATAAAAAATAAAACTTACCTTCTAAGAAATGTGCCATTTGATCCTCGACACTACGGAGTAAGCGGTAGTCAACGACAAGGTTCACATATTCTCGCTTATTCTCTTCCGTAACGGGAATATCCCTACCTCCCGGTTTCAAATCAATAACCTTCTGCTCGCCATAATCTTCAGCTTCAATAGAAAATGTTTCAGTGATAATGTCAGTGATATCATTTTCAAGCATCCACACTAGAGATTTGTAATAGTCCAAGTCTAATGTTTCCATATCCTTAATCGAAACTGCTTTCCCGAGAATCTTCTTATACACCGCTCGACTAAAATGACAGTCCAATACTCGCAAGTCGTATATTGCTTTACCGATAATGCGACCAATGAATTTGAAGAACGACAAATGCTCTGGATTAACCCATGAAGTTCTATTCGGATGGAACGTGGTCGTGTCTGAGGCAACGGGAGAGAAGAGAGCATAATCCGGATTGAAAATCTGTCGCGATAATACTTGGAACCATTCCCTTGTCACACCGCCTGCGTCCACGCCTTCTTCTCCTTGGAATCTTACATTCAGCCTAGATTTCTTAATTTCATTTGCCGACTTGAAGTACAAGGCCTTGTAAGAATCCAGGAATACTTGTTCTCGCCGAACACTCAAAGAAATAGTCTGAGAAGGCTGATCGCTAGGTGGATAGATTCTGCGATAGAAGTACTTTCGTTTATTGTCGAATTCTAATGATTTTGGATTCTTCACCAGAATGCTGAACGATCCAATCATCAATTGTGGGTTGTTTCTTATAATTTGATTGAGAATCTTTCTGTGCTCATCAGTGAAGGAGAAGAACAAACTTTCAAGTGGTTCATTCGCAATATCATTCTTCTTCGCTTCATATTTCAACTGATCGCGTAACTGGACTTCCTTCACCCTACTGTGCTTGCATATAACCATCAAAGATTCGATCAACGGTAGTAATGCAGTAGCCACATGAATCATATCTTGACGGTCTTGAATAAGCAGCAAGCAATCACTAAGAGATCCCCATAGCGGGCCAAACGTCATACTTTCATATAGTGACTTCAAATATGCAGCACCATCATCTCGTGTAGGCTCTGCATCATCAGGTTTATCGTAATTATTGCGAGAAGTGTCAAATAGGTAGTCAATAGCGGTCAATATTCTCAGCAGCTTTGCTTGATCAGCACTTCCTGAGGAAAAACTAGCAAGTGCATCTCCCTGAAGATCAGCACCTTTTTCTGCTGTCTTCACTTTTTCCAACAGTTGTTTCAAATCGGAAATAATAACAGGACCAAGTGCCATTGCACTCTGAAGCAATTCATTCCCGAAGAAGGATTTAACACCCGGCATTGCAGACAAGAACTGCATGACAGAGAGTATTTGTTGGAATGTTTTGCTGCTACATTCTTTGGCAGCTATTATGTGAGAAATCCGACTCAAATTATACTCAGGGATGTACGGCGGATCAATCAGTTTGTGCGTTCGCTTTGACTTCGAAGAAATGTTGGCACTTTGAGATGCTGTCTGTGGATGATCCGCTGTTACATCCTCACGAGTAGAACGTTCAGCTTCCACTTGTGCACCTTCAGAAGCTGTAACATTCTTAGTACCACTACCTCCATCTTTCGTTGAACTGCTCTCCTGCGGCTTTAGCATAGTAGGTAACGATCTTGTAACCTCATGCAATAAGGCTGAGAACAGCTCCATCGTAGCATTGTTATCGCGAATTGCAGGCCGATCAAGCATCGCAAGAAGCAAGTTAATAGGATATTTGTATTCTTTCGGAACATCACGTTCCTTGTCTTTTCCTTTATTGCCTTTGTACTTGCTCTTTTTCATGCCAACCGGATGCTCATGTTCACTAACGAAGAAGTATTTCACGTTTCCACTGTTTGCTACTAGTGCCTCTAACGTTTCAATCGCCTGTTGCATAACAGTAACAGGTGAGATTTCTTGACTCAGGACATAAGTTTCAGTAGAGTTCTTGCTGGCAGATCCAAAGCTCTTGGCTGGAGTTCCATTTTTGCCTGATGAATTGACCCCGGGTTTAGCTCTATTGGAAGTCTGAGCAAAACCCTTTTCTAAAGATTGGCGGTCCCCAGACCCATCCTGAAGCACGTGGAGGACCATGTTTAGAATATCAAGGCGGTTTTGCTTGTTACTACACAAGCTTACCAAGAGATCAAACAGATAACCGAGCTGATGTCGATGCTGTGGAAGATAAAGTAAGCGAACCAACGCCGCCACACCAGTTTTATCAACGAGATGCATTGCTGCAGCTGCAACATGTTTCTTAGAAGGTTTCTTGTTAGCTGACGACACATCCAAGTATGTGTTTGTAGAAGCACCTTCTTCCGTATCGTCATCCTCATCATCACCACCAAATGGAGGGAAAATCTCTCTTCTAATGTCCCCACGTCTGATAGTGC
Organism: Blastobotrys persicus; assembly: GCA_030585065.1. Lineage (NCBI taxonomy): Eukaryota > Fungi > Ascomycota > Dipodascomycetes > Dipodascales > Trichomonascaceae > Blastobotrys > Blastobotrys persicus. The sequence continues at coordinate 66,221 of JAJMBO010000050.1, forward strand.
GGAACAATGGCCCGCCACCCACACTGGACACATTATCCTCAGGTCCTCCAGCAAAATTAGCAACAGTTCTACTTCTAAGCTGTCGTGCTTCTTCTGCAATGTCTGGAGGGAGTGAAGATAATGAAATATCATCCTGCTCTAATAACAGCGTTTGCCGTAAACCAGGGTCGAGAGTAGCCAAAAAGCTCGCCAGATCCATATCTACCGGTCCATGGTCACCATCTTCAGTGTCATCTCTATACTGCAGTCGGCCACGATTCTCCAATGCTTCTTGTGCTAGCAGTTCTTGACGAATGTTATCAGGTAGTGCATTCAAGAACTCCGGAGCAATTTCTCGGTTAGAAACCTGAGTCTCTGAGCCACCCTGGTTGCCAGATGATCGCATCTCCCTTAAATGTTGGGTGAACGCTTCCTCTCGTATATCCTCTGGCAGTGCTTCTAAGAATTCTGGGTCGATACCCATTCCAGTAACATCTATATCTCTTCCGCCAATGTTCACAATAGATCGTTCACCACTATCAGCAGCTGTGTCGTGTGCACCAGACTCGTCAATGTTCTCCATGTTAGCGTCTTCCTCCATTCCTGCAGACTCTTGAGCCCTCTGGCGCTCTTCAGCTTCTCTTGCCGCAGCCTCTTCACGGCGCTTTTTCTCTTCCTCTTCACGTTCTATACGCTGCCTTTCCTCTCTCTCTTCACGCAGCTTGTCCAGTTGTTGTTCTAACGTCAGAATTTCCTTCTCGATTTTCTCCATCTTCTCCTTCTGCTCTATGGTGTAAGATACCATTCGGTTATAAATAGCATCAATAACCCTGCCAGAGATTTCTGTTCTGTTAAACACACCAAACATCAAAGCAGCCTCTTGCCAACGTGCATTAGTAGAAATAGTAGAGATCCTTTGAACAGAGTTAAATGCATCTTCCGAACGGCGGCCCCGATGGTGCAACCCAAAGTCACGTCGAAGCAAGCTTTCAATGTCATGGAATCCAAGCTCTTCACTATTGCTCATGATTCCGTCTGCACCCAACACACTGCTGAAATGATCAAGAACATCATTAATTAATGCACCTGATCCAGACCTCGGATCCTCTGAAGCTCCATCAACCATCTGTGTAATTGCAGTAATACCATCCGGTCTTTGAAAGCCTCCTCCACGTCCAATGTGTAAAGTAATAGGTCGCTGTTGAGTTCGCCTAGGTTGGGCGAGCAAAGGATTAGAGACTGATTCGCCATGAACATGGCCCATGCTTCCAATTGGACGGTCAAGTTGAATACGGCCTAAAAATATTAGCATAGAATTTTGATTCTGAGCAAACAACCTACCAATTCTTGAAATTTGCTGACCTATTTCATCAAACGGATCCACCGGATAGTCGTCTTCGCTGTTCTCTTCCTCTTCGTCGCTGGATTCCTCTTCACCTATTGCTATCTCAGGTGTTCGTTGAGAATAAATCATTTCGCCATCATCTTCTCCACCAAGTAAACTGTCAGCTTGAATGATTCCGGAAGCTCCTGTTGACGTTCCTCCAGTTGGAACTTCATGCAATGTCGCTGATATTCTGTCAGTATTTCTCGGAATACTCTCAAGAATATTCTCCTCCTCCTCCTCTTCTTCATCCGGTTCATCGTATGACTCCCAGTCACTATCGTCTTCCATTTCTTCGTAGGCTCCAGGATCGCTATCTTCACCCATATCTTCATCGTCATCATCATCATCTTGGCTCTCGACAATAACCTCCACCTAAAATATTAGCACACATCCATAACAATCAAAACAAAATACATACATTCATCTCATCGTCATCTTCACTTCCTTCCTCCGATTCGCCCTCTTCATCATCCCCATCATTATATTGAATGGAATCATCTTGCATGCTGTCCTCGCTTGCATTTTCATCAACATCAGAAAGAACTTCATCATGACCATCATATTCTATTTCTTCCTCGTCTTCCTGTAACTCGCTGTCTTCATCCTCTTCCAACTCTTCATCATCATCATACATGTTTTCACCAACCTCAAACATACCCAAAGTTGAATTTCGGAAAAGATCAGGCGTATCTTCTCTGGGGTCATAATCATCGGAATCAGAAAGGATATCTTCATCTGCATCATCGTCACGGTTCTCATTTTCCAGTTCCTCAGAGATATCCAATGCTAACATGGACAATTTATTCAAAAAGCGCAAGCCCAATTTGACAACTTTCTTTGCATGTGGATAATTCAGATCAAGCTGTCCAATATTTGTTGTGAATATGCCTGCGAACTTTTTGTCGTACATTATTTTAGCAATGGCAGCACCGTCTCCCACGTGATCACTATTGGCTCCAATAGAAGAGAAGCCGCTCCTAGAAGCCAGCAGTCTATGGCATAACTCAGATAGATTTGCTAACATACTGTATCGCCAATCAACAGACTCATTTGATAAATGGATTTCCTTTAAGGCTTTAGCGAATGCATCAAGCGAGAACTTTCGAATGAACGTCAAGGTTGGGTCGTTTTGAACCTCCAAGCTAAACTTTGATTTCCTTCCTTTCTCAGTAGTTGCAGTGAGCAAATTCATAAGGCAAGCACTAGCGAGGCTAGAGACTGTGTACCATTCCTGATATACAACATGGCCAGATTCACTCAGAACACCTGTAGGAAGCAACTCGTGCAAAAACATATTCAAAGCGAAAGAACGTGGTTTCAATGGAGTGGATGTTCCGGGACCAAGCAACGCTGAGTTAAACCCAGATGAACCAGAAGATGGGTTTGCGATATCTTTCTTCGAGAAATTTAGGAATTCCAGCTTGCATTTATTGTAGGAACTTAGCAACTCAATCAACGCATGTAATATTGAGCAGCAGTACATATAATTAGGATGCTCTGACGGCGTGAATTCCATTTTCTCTTTTGACGCAATAGCCGCTTGCAACGCTTCTTCAGTTCTTTCAGGAACCGAGAAGATTTCTTCCTTTTTAAAGCTAAAAAGCTCTGATAGCAGCAACTTGATTACACCTGACGGCTTATCAACGCACGGTATCTTACTACCAGTTGTTGAAGTACCATCGCCACCCATATGTGCTACATCCTCCATTGGTGTATCCTCCTTTTCTGTAGATGTTTCTTCCGGTGCCTTTTCCTCACCCGTAGCTGAGATCCCTTCGTCCACTGTATGACCTTCTTCGTTTCTAATACGCTCAAGATCCTTCCTCACTCTTTCCTCATTTGCGCGAGCCTTTTTAATTCTTCGCTCTCCATATTGCTTCAAACAGATATTGCTGCTGGATAGTGAAGAATCATGAAAAGTACAAAGATCACCGACAACTTCTATGAATATTTCTGGATCTCGTGCCACCAATTGATAATTCGCCTTAACGAAAACAGATGCATCAGCAACCCTACTGGTTGAAAACCATGCTTTTACTTCATTTACCATAGTCTCCTTAATCATTTCGTGAGTTTCAACAGTTTGACGAAGGACGATAAATATGGCAGTTTGAAGTTTTTCGTAATTCGAACAACCAGCAAATTGCTTCAAAGACCTTAAAAGATGAAGTGTGATACCTGAATTCATCAAAACTTCAGAACGCTTTGGACGCTTAGAAAAGTAAACCATCAACCTCGCAGTAGCCAGAGCGCTTAGATCATCCTTAAATTCAACCGGTCTCATCAGTATATCAAATATTTTCTGCTCAACATTGCTGTCAATGGTCGGAACCATGCTCCTAACCACTTCTGGGATCGAAGACTCAAAAGTACGTTTCTCTGGAACTGGTACATCTAAGTTTGTCAAAACTTTTTCGATAATCAATAGAACACTCGGGTACCATTCTGCCTCATGTGCTTTTGGACATTCCAATAACGACACAAACAACTCAATAGACTCAACTAAGTCGTTAAGACAATTTCCAAAGAAAATCTGGTCTTGGACCACTAATCCCAATAAATGTGATACGGCGCCGATTGCCTTGCTATTATCAATGTCCTCATAGTCTAGTGAGGAGAGCACCTGCAAGATCGTAGAAACTACTTCTTTATGCGCACTGGCCAGTGATTCTTTTTGGCGTTCGGATCTAGAACCACTTAACAATGGCAAAGAGAATGCTTTAACAATCAACGATGATATGGGGTGGACTATTTCTGTGTGACTTCTCAAGAGATTGATTGCACGGTCAACTAGGTCCTTCTTGACTTCATCTCGTAGTGAATTGAGATCATCAGTGGTCACCAGTTTTGTTCCATCTGAACTAGTTGGCGCATATCCCAAAGGAAGAGGAAAATCATCATTTGACATATTAGAGAGCTTTTCATGATTATTTTCAGGGGTTTGGCGTAGCAATATTTCAGAGGCATCTACCACATCATCATTTGTCTTAGTTAACGCGTTCCTCACATCCACTTCAGGGAAACCGAATTGAATGAGTGAATCGACTTTATCCTCTGAAGGTGTAACATATTTCCATGACAGCTCCCTTGGTAGTAGGCTCTTATCTGAACGGCCATTCAAACCACCGTCTTCACCAGAGTAATTCAGCAATTTAGACAACACGTCTACAACCATTTGAGAGACTGAGTGGTGTTTACTTTCCAGAGAGTCTGATTGCCATAAGTCTTTCAATGAATTCAAGACAATGATTCGACATTCGACAAAAAACTGACTGGGGGCAAAGTAAGACCGGGAGCTTCTATCTTCCCTAGAAGTCAGAGCAGATACAATACGATTATTTTCCAAAATTGATTTGTGGGAGACAAAAAAGGTCAGCAAAACAAGAATAACCTTTTGGCTTCCAACCAATAGAGAAGACCCAGCATCTGTCGCACCTGACTCTATTGGCAAGTCCCATAAACTTTTGAGCAAGCCCATAAGTGTCTGAATGCCCATGTTTTGTTTGAAACACACGAACACACCCAAGTAGCAAGACAGAGTATTGTTCCACGGTCTAAACATGATCTTTTGAATAGCAACCAATAAGCTGACAGTTGTATGGTATTTGGCCTCACGGAAATTATCAACTGCGATCTCTTGTAACGGAGTATAGTTCAAATGACCAACCAACACTATAGCTATCAGCTCTGCCATCTTAAGTCCATTCTTCTTTCTGGATGACATAGCCCTTTCATTAGTGCAAACTGCGGCAAATTCAGAGAACAACTTGGAAGCTAGCATTGAATTAGAATGAGCAAGAAACCTGAAAACTTTCACTCCCACAAAAAAGAGGGAGGGAGAGTCTTCTAGTTGTTCTTCAGCCTCTTTAACCTTTTTGAACTCCTCAGTTTCATATAGGCTAGTGTAATTTCTCGAAACACCAGCGATTGATAATGGCTTCGTTGCCTCGATGAAAAGACCAGAAAGTCCATCCAATGAGCGGGCCTCTTGCCATACACACCATCTTTGGATTGCACCTAACCGTGAAACAACATCCTGGGATGGTTTCCCATCTAAGGCCGTACTATGCACCAACTTGTCCAAAATGAACATAATCCGATAGCCTGTTCCAGGATTGACAAACACAATTTGGTAAAAAGCATAGAGGAAGCTGTTAAGTTGACTTAACGACCTTAATATAGGATCAAGAGCACTTTCATCCCTGACAATTTGGCAGTCATATGGGACCCGAGAAACTAGCGATTCAACAGAGTCCAACGAAGTAGAAATTTTGTTGATCATTGTTTCTTGAATATAATCACTATTAATATCCAAATCAAACAATGATCTTAGGATGGTCCCCAGAGAAAATGCTGCATGGCTATAGGCAAAGTCATAGGGCAGGTTAGGAATTTGAAACAAATCTAACAGATAGGATACACCCTGCTGTTTAATGAATTCCACACGAGTTAAATGATTTCGCAAAAAGCCCTCAAAAAATCCAACGACGTTCGAAACAACATTCATAACATCCGAGTTCGGGTCTATGATTGCATCAGATCGGGCTGTAACATTCTCCGTTTCAGCGAAAAATCGGGAATTTTTTGAAATAGGCTCTATAGCTTGTGGGAGTGTTTCTAGTAACTTCAAGACTTGACTGATCATAGTGGGTCTCAAATCCGGATGATCAGAAACTAAAAGATCAAATGTTGACCCTAAGTTCTTCAGGCTTCCATTTTGAACAATATTTGTGGAAAGCTTTGCAAAGTACATTGATAGTAGTTTCTGGTCGCGGACTAGCTGCAAGCCACTATCACTATGGCACAATGAACTGAGGAACCGTGCCACCGGGCTGTAGTAGTTGTTAGATATATCCAAAAGTCCTGGGATAACCTCAACAGCCGTATCAATCAGCTTTGCTTCGTGCATAATAGAGTAAGAAGATGGTTCATGTTCGAGCATTGATGACAGGATTTGCAGATTTAGCGAAACAATCCGGTAACCAAAGACGCTAGGATTTCTAACAATATCTTGAGATACATGCATCAACGGAGAATCGACCAAACTGTGAATGCGTTCAGATGTACGATTGTTGTTCAAGATATTAGAAACAAAGCCAAGAAGTGCACGAACCCATTGCGACCGGTAATAGGAAAGGTTATAGTCTGCCATGCAGTAGTCAGGGGGGGTTTCATTACGGTTTGCACTTAAATCGTATTCAATCTCCTTTTGGATGGTCTTGAGAAGTATATCTATCCCATTAGCTTGAATGAATGCTTGGAAGGTGGAAGGAATATCCATCACAATATGGTCGATCAATTCTATCGCGTTAGACAGTGTCCTAACATAAGGCGTGTCCAATTGTACAATCTCCAATACCAATGGAACCAATCCAGCAGTCACTAGAATTGTACCTGCATTTGATGCTTGCGCTAATTGTAAGATGACCATGAATAGCGAACAAGTAAAGTCTTCATCAATTTCCACACCTGCCTTCATGTCAGTGATTGTATTCCGTATAACTGACATAAGAGTTCCATGATTCACATTTGCCGAAAGAGCAGTTAAGATTTCAGAAACTTTATTGACCTGATTGCACATGTTGTCCAATGTCTCCAAAGCAAGCACCCGAAGCTTTACCGGCACATCTGCAAAACCTGGGGAAACTAAATCAGAAACCTGGCGTAAAATGTTTGGAGTCCTATTTAAAATTTTGTTCTCAACTGTTGGTTCTCCAAATGTACAAGCAGCAAATCCGATAGCAAGTAACTGAATCTTGCACAGTTCTTCTCGAAGCAGCAGTCCTTGCTCAGTGTTCACACAGGCCTTTGCTACTCGAGCTTTATTCAACGCTGAATACCACGAATCTTTTGGTAATATGGAGAAAATTTTAGAGAGCAAGTCCTGAGCGGGTAGTTCTTGAACCTCCTTTGCGCTGATATAGAGAGTCGTGAGGCCTTCTTGAGATTGGGCAGAATGGTCTGGATGGCCTCCTTTGGTCGGGGTAGCAGGCGTATGCTGCTGAGGCTGTGATCTGATATAATACTGCAAGGAGAATGCAGAAGCTCCTTCAGGCCAGTGATAATTCGGATTAATAAAGTCGTAGAGGGTTACACCTGATTTCCCTTGTTGCTCCCACGAGGATAATGGCAGAAAAGTAGCTAAATTGAATATTTTGTCAGGATTTATTGCGGTGACATTGGATCGGCCAGTTCTTGATTGTGCAAACCTCTGCGCGATCTTCACACACACCTTGAGAGCCGACGCAACGATCGAAGGCGATATACTGTTCAGCATGCACGCCACACTTTTGACGCTCGAGTAAATACCTCTGTTTGAACATTTATCCATCAAAAATGCAGTAAAATTAAGAATGGATATTAAGAGTCGTTCCTCTTCTATATTCACAGGTATAGGTTTTGGATATTCGTCATCGAGGCCATAATTTTCAACAGCCTTTTGAAGTATGTCATCGAAACGATTCAAAAGGGGGACCCATGGACACAAATCACCTCTTGGTCGACCCCATTTGGAAGAAAATGCGTCGAGTTTAGGCCCAAGTTCCTCGAGCGAACAAGTTTCGAAATCTGCTACAACACTCTTCAACGAATCAGGCTAAAAAATGGTTAGGATAATGTGTCATAAAAAGCGCTAGTCCCTCAAAACCTTACAACTTCGTTCATTCGTTTCAGAATGTTTGCTGTCTTCTTGATATGCATGTTGACGGATGTACTTTGTGTCAATTCTCAGCCGTTTTTTCAATGTAACTAATATGATCTCTTTGGCATGTTAATCGTCAATTAATGCAAGGTTGCCGGCTCCATACTTACAGAATGCTTAATACACTGTCAACATTGAACTCCAGCACACCAGGGTTTGCTTCCACAGTCCCGTTTGTGTGCAACAATTCACGAGAAACAATGAAATCAAAAATAAAAAGTCGCAAGTAATAAAAATCCAGAAGATGCGTTCTTAGAAATAGCCTTGAAGATGAAATGTACCGTTTAAGCGATGTACAACTTATCTTTGAGAAAGCAAAAGAAGGCTAGTGAAATGTGGCGATTCTCCCGCCAACGCGCACTTCGCGCGGCTACACTCACCGCTTCCACAGCTTTGAAACTTTCCAGCACTTTTACTTAGAAATAAAGTGCGGGTAGCATTTTTATCGCTATGGCTAGAAATACTTGAGCGCTTTGTTAACAAGTCTTTATCCAGGAGGAGGGAATCTTGCGCCGTCAAGAGTGGTATAATATGTCAGCATCAAGGATGATGCGTCTTTTTCTGTAAACAACAAAATCTACTGAATTTTCAGTGTCACAACTAGATATTCCATGTCCGTTAGTATCTTGTAAAGATGTTTGGATACAGCTGGCTGATGGTTTATTACTATTGACCAGACTGAGGTGTTCATCCTTCATTTTTCCCGTTCTTTCATCCTCCTTGCCAATTCGTTGGGAGATAGGGCATGTTGTACACCTCATTCACTGAAGTTGAATATATAATTGTGCTGGTTCTCTATGTCCTCACTGCGGTTCATTCACCACTCAATTTTAAACTGTGGCATTGAATACCGAAAGGTGCCCACTCCAAGTTAGAAGTTCTCGATACCAATCTTGGCGAAGCCGTAAAAGCTTCCATCTATAGGTAAGTGCACAAAATTTAGATGACCACGATTGGGCCAAAGAAATCAGAGGTGCCCCACGATACAAGTAGAATGAAAATATAGGAGAGGAACCGTTTATTAGCTACTGAGCATAATAGATATCGTAATCACAATCATGGGGATGTTGGATGCAATAACGTGGCATAATTGGAGCGGCGCGAATTCCATTTGCGACCAAATAATCTCTGAAGTTGGCAATTCTTTGTGTCATTTCCCTGTTTCGCACTTGGCCAGTGGAGTTCTTGTTTCCAGACCAAACAAGCTCAGACAATGCAGCAGCACGGGGCCAGATTTTACCATCAGCAACCTGGTCGTCGACTTGTTCAGCCCAGAGAGGAGCCTCGACGCCGATAATCTTCTTCTTCTCGGACTCGGTCAGATTGGCAGCAAAGTCATAGGCATAAATTCTCTGCCATGATTTGTAAGGGCTGCACCAACTGCCGCCATCCCCGCCATAGTTAAAGGTAGGTTTGTGCCAATCGGGGTTCTCCTGGACATAATATCTTTGGTCGTTACCAAGGTAGCCACCGAAACCACAGTCCAGATAAAAGAAGTCTGCAGAAGACACAATCACTTCATGTCCCATCTTGACCAGTTCTTGTACATAGGCGGTGCCATTATTCCAACTTTGCATGATGATGTCCTTAGGGACGTTTGAGGCCTTAACTGTTTCAGAGAGTACCACATCCTCCCACATGACGATCTTTCTGTCCTTGACCTTCTTGAAGATCGGAAGTGCCTTCTCAACCCAATGTTCCAATACGTCATCTACTGTTCGCGATTCGTCCTCCTTAAGGAATTTCTGGATGTTTTCAGAGTAGTTGAAGCAACGTGGGACCAACTCGTCCGCGCCAACATGGAACAGGTTATCTTCAAACAAGTCTGAAATTTCATTGTAAACTTTCTCCACAGTGTCGTAGGTTTTGTCGTACATTACGTCAAGCTGGTAGTTGTTAATGTTGTTGGAAAACTCAGAGGTTGCACAGGCCAAAAGCTTTGGATCAATTTCCTTCCAACCCGAATAGGAATGGCCAGGCATGTCGATTTCGGGGTATACTCTGACACCGCGGGCCTTACCATAAGCAACAATCTTCTTGATGTCATTAATTGAATAAACGTCCTTAGGAGAGTATGCGGACTTGGTCATTTCGGGGAACGACTTAAGCTCAACGGGCCAGGACTGGGCATCAACAAAATGCCAATGAAGCACATTGAGTTTAGACATGGCCAATGCGTCGATCTGCTTCAGGATGGCATCCACAGGATAGTAGTTTCTGGCAGTGTCCAAATGGATACCTCTGTGAGTATATAGTGGTCTATCATCTATGCTGACTGGCTGCTCGACAATAAACCCATCGTCCTCATCAGATATAACGATCTGCTGGACAGTCTGAAGAGCATGTAGAGCCCCCCACACAGTCTCGGCATCAATGAGAATCGCCTCCGAGCCCTCAGTGATGTTTAGTGTGTATGACTCGTCAACTCCCAGCTGAAGAGCAGCATCATGATCCTTCACGTTGACCTTTACTTTGGTCAACTCAGTAGGGGCGTCACGCTTGAATGGTCGAGTGACGGGTTCAAAAGGCTCTTCGATGGCAGTAGGTGTCCACTTCAAATCCTTGATTGTCTTTACAGTTCTCTCAAATGCATCGGACAGAATCTTATTGTCCTTCTTATTGCTTTCCAGTTTCACATCTTCTGAAAACTTCAATGGGCCGCTGTCGCCCCATGAAATAGAAACAGGTGCCGGTAGAGGGTTCACTTTTACAGCCCCCACAGCCTGGCAGACCAACGCCAGAAGTGATCCAGAAAGCGTCAACGAATTGATTTTCATTATAACTGCAGCTCTAGTAAACAAATGCCCGAGAAGACCTGCTCATTTTATACTACAGCGTTAAACTAATTGCTAATCGTTCATCTTTACTACATCTGGATGGTTAAGATCAACCGGTGATCATCCCGGTCAGTATGGCGGCTCTACGTTTCGTCTTCGCAGCTATATAGGCGCCCTCGATAAAGGAGAGAAAAGTAGGAAAAAAAATTAATAAAATGAATATATAACTCCTCTTAATTCTCGCCCTTTCCCTCATCTAATGGCCTTACTCTGCCAGTAACTGCCGTCACCAGACATTATGTTGAAAGCTCAAATTGTGGGGTTTCCACCCCGCCCGATGCTGGCGGGGGTCACAATACAACAACATCGGAGTTCTCGCCGGAAGCCTTTTCCGGCGGTCGAGAAGTGGGCTAACGAAAACTGTCTGTCGTATGGTTACAATTCTAAATACGGTAGCTGGATAACACTTGATTCAGAAATCAATAGTGAGCACTAAAGGACAGGGATGGGTGTACA
>JAJMBO010000051.1:0-28426 GCA_030585065.1 Blastobotrys persicus
AAGGGCTGGTTAAAGCACAAGCTTTTTGCTCATTCACTACGTAGAAGAATGCAACATCCATCCTGTACAACCGTATCGAGCCAATACAACCAGATCCAAGTAAGAATAGTTAAATATGAACCTGAAAATGCCGGAATCGACGTATGCTACACATTTAAATAAGAATACTTTCATTTACACTACTACCATGTTGCCCAATCTTCATGGGTAGCCCCAAGCCCAGTACGCTGATAAACAAGTTGGTCAGATTGTCCCTTCCTGGAGCCAAATGCAAAGTTGCGTTGGGATAAGGAACATCAAAATTTGCATGCACAGGACTTTGTCCCGATTTTTTCACCGCTACCTGTCAACTATGGAGTTTGAAACAATTACTGAGGGAAGATGCTCGATGCAATATCCCAAGGGGAATACTGTGTTTTATAACCCTGTACAACAGTTCAATCGGGACATTTCCACAGTGGGCATTCGGGCATGGAGTGAAATTTTTCAAGAACATCCCAAATTCCAGAAGAAACGATCCCATGATGGCGAGAAAAAGCCCTTCATCGATATCCTTGAAGCTCTCAGTGCCAGTGGATTGAGAGCTATTAGGTATGCAAAGGAAATCCCCGACGTTCGGAAGGTAGTCGCGAATGACATGTCAAAGGGTGCAGTAGAAACTATCAAGAAAAACGTGGAATACAACAATGTCGGCGACGTCGTCCAACCAAACCAAGCTGACGCCAACAAGATGATGCATATGCAAGGCGAAAAGGCTCATGTTATCGATTTGGATCCATACGGTTCCGCAGCCCCATTTGTCGATGCGGCTGTTCAAAATGTTCGGGATGGTGGTTTGCTTCTAGTCACTTGCACTGATCTCGGTGTTCTGGCTGGTAATGCCTACCCTGAAAAGTGTTTCGCCCAATATGGAGGCACTACAGTCCATGCTGACGCCTGTCACGAGTCTGCGCTTCGTCTGGTGCTGAATTTGGTGGCCAGCTCTGCAGCACGGTATGGAAGGGCCATTGAGCCGTTGTTGTGCTTGTCTATTGACTTCTATGTGCGATGCTTTATAAGAATCCGGGCGTCACCAGCAATGGTCAAGTTTAACCATGCCAATACCATGATTGTGTACCATTGTCCTGCCTGCAATGCCGTCACTCCACAGCCCCTTGGTCGCTACATTCAACGGCCCAATGGAAGCACTAAGCATAGTCTGGCCCAGGGACCTGTGGTAAAGAGCGATAAATGCGGCCATTGCGAAAACCAGATGCACATTGCCGGCCCAATGTGGTCTGGCCCGCTTCACGACCACACCTTTATTGATAAGATGCTAGAGATTCAAAAGACTTTGGATCCGGAAGTTTACGGCACCCTTCCTCGTATCGAGGGTATGCTTACGCAGGCAAAATCTGAGCTGACAGATGTGCCTTTTTATGCTGCTCTACCTTCTCTTTCCCACGTGATCAAGGCTCCATGTCCACCGCTAAAAACATTTACTTCTGCGTTATTTAACTTGGGCTATAGGGTTTCTGAAACCCACCAAAAACGCTCCTGTATCAAGACTGATGCTAGTTATGAGGTTATGTGGGACATTCTGCGAGCATGGACCGAGCTACAAGGCGAGGGCGGCAAGGTCAAAGAGGGTTCCCCTGGTGCCAAAATTCTTTCTAAACCGAGGATACTAGAGAAGGTGGACTTTGACGACCATCCAAAAGCAATTGAGATGGACAAAGTGCGCAAAAGTAAACTCGTGCGTTTTCAAATGAACCCACAAGAAAACTGGGGGCCCAAGGGTCGCGCGCATTAATGTACAACTACTAATTTAGAATGGCTAATGAATTTTTTTTTTTTTTTTTTTGCAGAACTCAAACGGACATATGGAAGCATTCTGTTTAATCAAGCATTATCCTTTTGTTTGCGAGTAGTAGTACAAATGGTAGAAATCCTACTATGTATAGCTCTCAAACGGAACGAACAGTCTTCCTGCTTCAGGCCGTAAATAAAAGACTTCAAGCAATTCTAAAACATAGTTAAGAATCGAGTATAGAGCTTTAGGAAAAGCACCTGAGCCAAGACTACATTGATTTTTACAGTAACTAGTTTACATTTTTCATGGTAGAACTTGTTATTATCTGACATTCTCCCATCATTGCCTTACTGCACCAGCCCGCCTACTGTATTAGCTCAGATCAGAGCTGGATCAGCAGTGCGAACAAAGAACTTGCCGCCTGTCTACCTACGAGCTTGCGCCCATCACATACTTAATCGGTCGTATCCGAACCTATCTTAACTATGTACACTGTTCATGGAACTTGTAGACCGATCAATTATTAAGACTACTGTTCGCAGGGGTGGGAGATGGCCCATAAAACTGCCAGCCAGCTGAAGCTTTTTATAAACTTGAAACATGCAATAAAGTACATAATCGTTAATAAACAGTTCATATTGGCGAACAGAAATTTGTGCTTAACCCTACAGCCATCTACCAAAGCTTCTTTTCTATAGTATACTGACACATTTATTTCCCAAACCTGAAGTATATACCAGCTAGACATGTATTAGCGTCGAGGCGGCTATAATGTACTCAGATCTATGGCACGGCCCATATATGCGCGAAACCACGCGGATTGCTGTTACAAAAAGAAAAAAATTGGCGTCCAGTGTCTTCGATTTGGAAGGCGGGTACTATGGTATGTTACATGCTGTATTTATTCACAATATATAGAGCCAATGAAATCATCCTACACATTCGAAACAGACAAAGTAATCACACAGGCGAAACTCAAGATATAATTTACAACGAAAAGCGATTTCTACACCGCATGGATCTGCCCAGGAGTTTCCGTATACGGGACAATGAATGTCTTGGCTCTGTCGATCCCCCTGAATGTCCTGCGGAGATGCGCGTAGAGCTGCATTTCTGTTTAACTGTGCACTTATAAAATTACGACAGTGCATTGATTTGACCTAGATTATATGATGAACTGGAAACAAGGTAAGAATAATTTATTTATAATAATACAACGAATGGATTTTAGTAAAATATACACATAGATACAATGCAACAAATAAATATGAGAAAATTTTTCTTTTGCTTTTGTTTTTGGCGCAGAATTCCCGTTTTCTTTTTTTCTTCTTCTTTCTTTTAAATTTGCGTGTGTTCTGATTGGTTAGTGTGGCACGGTTTTTACCCCCGGGTCGGAGAAGACAACTTTGATTGAATTCTTTTGCCGTAGGGAGTAGAACGAATTGAGGGGATGATTGGACGAATGCTTTCAACCAACTCTTGGCGAGTTTCCGCGTCAGCGTAGTCTAGTGCAGTTTGAATAACGTAGTTTGCATAGTTATCCTTCAGAAGAGCCTCTAGACTGGCCGACGCTACCAGCTCCTCAATCAGCGTCCTGGTGGTATCGTAGCACGCAATTCGGAGACATTTTTCAATCACATTGGAACTGAACTTCTGCATCGATAGAGTACATATCTTGCCCAAGAACCGCTTGATCAGCGGTTCAGAGTATTCTTCACGCCCGAGGTCAAGCACATACTGCGTCACATAATTACCAAACGGATCTTGCACCAGAGTCAAAGCATTCTTAGTGATCACCTGCACCAGTTGGTGTTTTTGGTCTTCAGATGCATGGTCGATGCACCGTTGAAGCACGCAGCAGCCATGACGATGGGTTCCGACGGCCACGCAATTGTCGCTGACAGCGTCAAAAATAAACTGCGTTCCCGAAGCCGAAAGATGGTTTAAGCATTTCTGGATCACATGGTTGCCATTGAGGTCCTTGATCAGCTTCACCACGTTTGTCTTTAGGGAAAGCACAATCATTTCCACTTGTCGCTCGTTGGAAATGTATTCAATCATCTTTTGGAGCGCTCTGGTGCCGTGCTGGTTAAGGGCAATTTTGACCAGATCCGGGCTTGCTATCTTGACTAAGGTGGTGCGCTGGTCGTCGTTTGCGTGTTCCAACAGCCGTTGGCAGAGGTAGTTTCCAAAAGGGTCTGTCATGAGCTCGACAACGTGTGGATACGTTTGGTTGAAGATGATCTGCGTATATCGCGGGTTCTTTTCCTCGAGCTTCTTCTGCAGGAACCGACAGCCGTGTTGATCCTTGCACAGCGAGTAGATCTCCGTGACCATGTTTTCCAGGTTCGTATTGGTAAACCGGTTCTGACCTTCCGAATCGCTCGTGTTGCTTCTGCGATGTCCGTTGGACGACTGGCGCCGGCTCTGCCGCGGTGACTGGGAGTTGCCGACCATGGTTGGCGGAGACGAAGTGGTCGACGAACATGACGACGAGGAGGCTGAAGATGGTGTCGGCTGATGTTTTTGTTGCACTGGTGCCTGCTGCGGCTGCGGCTGCTGCTGCTGCTGTGGAATTACACGGGGTAGAGGAGTTTGCGGCATGGACTGGATTTCCGTAGTGTGCTGGAGCTGATGAGGATGCGCCCCCCCGAAGGGCGAGCAGAGAAATTGGGCTAGTTCGGTTTGGAAGAGCGGAGAAGAGTCGGTGCGAGAGTGAGAGCCCGGGGTAATTGGGGTGGACCCACTTCCAGGCTGGTGGGCAAAATACGAATTGGCCGCCGGACTGTTGTACATAGGCGGCCGGGAGTCGGAGGTGAAAGACAACCGCTGGTGCAAGGATGAATTGGGCGTAGGTGGTAGGGAAAACATGTTAATTCCAGACGTCGACTGCGCCCTACGTGAATGGCTGTTGGCGTTGTTCCACGTACTAGCATCCAGAAACTCAGCACCGGTGTTGGACTGACGACGGACCAAAATGGGAAATTTGTCGTCAGTGGTATCTACCTGCAGAAAATTGTTGCTGGGCTGCTTGTTCGGCGGCGGCGTAATGGACGGACCTGGTTGCTTGGTGGTATCGTACGATGGGTCGAAGAACTTGGAAGACTGGTAATGATGCACATTGGGCGAACAGGGTGAAACCTGTTTGTGGGAAAATACAGAGTCCAAAGAGCCTGTGTGCTGGTGGTGATGCTGCCGTTGCTGCTGTGGCCCCCCGTTCGCAATGTAGAACCGCGACATTTCCACTATCAGCGACTCATCCACAATTCCTCCCCTCTCCTCCTGGACCTGTTGCTGCTGGGGCAACGGCGGCGGACCTAAGAACTGCTGCGGTGGCTGCGCCGGTGGTTGAGTGTGGTGGTACGGTAGTGGCTGCTGGTGGGCCAGTGCCACCTGGTGGTGATGACCAAGACTTAGCAAAGGACTACGCTCGGCAGCACTGCTGCTGCCGCCGTTGTAGTAGTGAGGATATCCCCGGCCACCAGTGGCCACCGGGACAGTCTGCGGACCCTGCTCCTTGTCCTTCATCATATCAAACAACCCCTCTGTCTATCAGAAGTAGCTAGCACAAACAATCAACCTCCTTCACCGCCCAATAGAGTTAGCAACCCAGCCGAGATGAAAATATATAAAGTCCCGAAATCTTAATCTTACTGTCTATTTCCCGAGGAATTACTTGTCGTCTAGGCACTTCCACGTACAATCAACAAATCTCGTGGGCCACAAAACACCACACCTCATAGACTCTCTGCGCGCGTTATATATCTAAGTCCGGAACCCGTCGGGCCCACTCAAATCCAGGTCCGCTTACGTAACCCAAGCCAAAGAAAGGTGTATGTATCGCGCACACACGGCTAGCTGGTTTCTTTTTTCTGCTGTTTTTGCTTTTTTAAATTACTTCCCACACGCAGCTGCACGCGCGCTCCCGACACATGGGTCTTGCAGGCCTAAAAATAATGTGCGCGCGGCCCCCCTCGGACCCCGGACCCCCTCCCCACTGTCGTTGACGGCGAGTCACGCCATTGTGTCTAGTGCATATTTTATTGTTGTGCTTGTGACTTTTTTTTTATTTTTGTTTTGGTTCTAGTTCGCTTCTTTGAGAGAGTGTGTTGGGGTCGGCTTTGCCGATGGGGCGTGACTAAACAAGAAGGGAAGAGCGTGCTAGTGCCTGTTAGCATTGCGATCGGCGCTACATTATACCCTGCACTCGCTCCCCGATCGTACATGCATGTATGCAGGCTCTGTTTGGTTTATATTACGTCTGTAGTTGGCATGCATGCGGTCAGCGGCGGCAGGCGAAATATTATAGAGCGTATATGGCGAGTAAGGTTTGTATATATGGGGGGGCGGGGGTCTGTAACAGGGACATAAGGGTTTCATTGATGTCAGGGGACAATATCCGTATGTATGATGAAAAGATTGATTGCGATCCTAATGTGGGCATTTAATAAGATATCAAGACGGTTATTAGGACATGTCGACGATTTAAAAATAGGGATCAAATTGGATTTGACTGTTTGACTCTAGAGGATGTTTCATGCCCAATGCGGTGAGCTTTGTTCACCTTGGCGGAAGAAGCAGGTTATCAATGAGTGTGAAAAAGAAGGTAATAAATACGTGGTATCGGTACAAAACAATATTTACTCGTCAGAGGAAGTCCTTTCTTGGACTCGCTTCTCGAATGAAAGCATTCTTGGCTTTGCCCTAGAAACGAAGATTAGCAACCGTCTCAATGAGCCCAATGTAGCACTTACCGTTGAATATGCTTGTTCTTATGGGCCTGGAGCTTTGCGCTGCACGGCGACATAATGGCATCTGTGGGCGAAGCAAAGTTTTGACTAGCATAAGGTTAACAACAACGCTGAACAAAAAACACCTGCAGCTTTCGAATGGCTCACCTCATTAAGCTCTTGTTCTTGAAAAAGGGCTTTGGCAGCGGTTGTTGCTGGTTGGCCGGTTGCTGGTGCAAAGGCTGAATGTCAATAGTATGCTGCTCCGAGGACATTTTTTCTTGTTTTCTATTAGCGAATATTCTCTTCTGTGGTTGTGTTGATATCATGTTCTGCGACGCCCGCCCGGGTATAAATAATAATGTGTCAATGTTTAGTCTTTGCCCTTTTAGGCAGGTCCACAGCCGCACGCATACATGTAGTTGAATCTTCTGTCGGTTGCCCGAGTAACGACGACGACGACGGGCCGAGGAAGTGAAGAGTAAATAGTAATAATAACCAAGGAAATATAGGTTCATATACAACTGAAGCTCGGAAAACGGCGAAAGACAAATTACAAACCGTTACAGTAATACTAGCTTAATTCGCCGACTTAAATAAGGGCCTGTTCGGCGGGCCGACACTCGAACTACCCCTGAGACCTAGTACCGTCGTTGCCAGCAGGTACTAATATACCAAGAAAAACAAAAAAAAAAAAAAAAAAAAAAAAAAAACGAAAAAAAGGAAAATTTCACAAAACACAGATACAAACTAAAGGTCAACATACATACACCCGGTGCCAAGCAAGAGATCAAAAGATGGGGATATGCTGCCCAGCACCGGGGTCGGAGGTTGCTTGATTGGTCGGGCGGATTTACCCCTTAAGCGGACTGAAAGTTACGCGAGATAACCTTAGTTACCCTATTTAATGACATGGTGTCCTGCACGCGCTTTTTTTAGAAGCGAGGAGGTGTGCTACGTACAGGCAAAGAACTGCCCACACAGCTTTTTTTCATTTTTTTCTTCTCTCGCTCTATCTTTTCCCTTTATTATTATTATTATTAACCACGTTCTTTTTGTCCGTGCGCTCATTCTCTTTTGTACAATAGCATGAACAAGTTTCTGTCATCAGTGCAGTCGTTTATCCACTCGGTCACGACCAATGACCATTACGCGTCATATGAATCGACCTACAAGACGCGGACGCACGAGTCTCTCAACCAGGATCCGTCATATTCTCCAGATGGGAGTTCTAGAGTAGTGGGAAACTTGGGCAATGCATCGTCGTCTTCATTGGACCGTCTACAGCAACAGAACGGGTCTACAAGCTCGCTCAATAGAGTTCCTTACACACCGGGCCTACGGTCTCAGCAGATTGGTAATGGCGGGATTCCTTTACAAGACTATGCTGACGGGGCTCCACCGCCGCCTGCGGCGGCGCTGTCGTGGAAGCGCATTGATCGATGGGTCGAAGCAAACTATCCAGAGCTTTATGATCAGCTGTCGTACGAGGTCACATCTGCGGATCTGAACGAGCTAGAAGCTGATCTGGACTGTACACTTCCTTTAGATGTTCGAGACTCTTACATGATTCACGATGGACAGGAGCGCGGCGGCAAGCCCACTGGGTTGTTTTTCGGCATCACCCTGTTGGATTTAGAAGGCATTGCTGAGGAATGGGGCCATTGGAAAAATACGGCTATCCGCTTGAACAACGTCATGAAACAGCAGCAGACAAATGGTCCAGGCAGCTCAAAACAGCCTTCGGCCGCCCCAGGACGTGGTAGCAGCTGGTTGTACCGACAGGAAAGCGTCCCTGAGGGGGCAATCCAAAAAATCTACGCTCACCCGGGCTGGATCCCTCTGGCCAAGGATTTTGAAGGCAACAACATTGGTATCGACTTGGCGCCGGGTCCAAAAGGTCGATGGGGCCAAGTGATCATCTTTGGACGAGAGTTTGACCGAAAGTATGTGGTCGCTCCATCCTGGGGCGCGTTTTTGAACACGTTTGCAGACGACCTGGAAAATGGAGACCATTTCATCGATGACGACCTGGAAAACGGCGCCTTGTTGTTCAGGGCTCCAAATGGAAAGATAATCCCCTATTTTGATGTGCTACGATCAAGAGTCGATAGAACTATCCGACAACAGAAACGACAACAACATAATACCCAACCTTCGGCAGCTGCAACGTCCCGAAAAGCTTCACGACCGTCAACCCCTTCACAACAACAACAAAGTCTAATATCACCCATGCATTCTACAACTAACCTACCGGCAACTGGCTTGTCTACTTCAACGAATGAATCTGCAAAGAATTCATTAGATACATCTCGTTCGGAAGACCACCAGCAGCAACAACAAACGGCAAATAAGCATGAAGAAAGCAACGCCGAGGACGAGGGGAATAAAGGTGACGACGAGAAGAAAGAGAAAGGAAAAGAGAAGGAAAAAGATGATGCTGACGTGGATGAAGTAGACATGCTCAAAGATGAGCTAACCGAAGTCGAGATTTAACTAGAATAGTTGCTAAATAAACAACAAGCCAAAATCAACTAATGCTCTGTCTTCGTTTCTCCTGGTTATCACAACTCCGAACTTAGGTATCAGCTAGTAGTTTGAATTTGTGAAGACTGAAAGGGAATGTGCATAAGTCACAGATCAACTCTTGCCAATAATTTACCGCCCCGTTCATAGGATACGTCGTATCATAAATACATATATTACTTGATTCGATAAGTAAGAGATTCTGGACTGTAAAACATTGAATAATCTCCGTGTCACCACATAAATCGCATAATCTCATCATCATTTCCCGGCCATTTGAACCCGTAGTTGAGAAAAATGTAGAAGGTGACCAGGTTAATAACTGAATACCAGATCCACTCGCCCCATTCACGACGATGGCTTATCTTTCCTTGAAGAAGACGCCACATGACATACGGAACAATGTAATATCGGGATTCAAACAGAGGAGACGGAACCAGGGTAGCGGCGATAGCACCTATTAGCGTCGACGTCAACACCCAAGACGTAGCAGACGTTTCATAGAGAGTTTTTATAAACGTCCAGATCCCAAAGTGATAAATAGGGACCATTAGGAATTTGGCATATTCATGATAAGAAGGGCTGATGAGACGACGCCAAATATAAAATGTGTAGTGGCGGTTATCCGCCAAGATGAATGGATGGACAACTGTCAGCTTCTCGATAATACCAGCTATTGTGGCACAAGCAAGCACATATTTTGCTAGTCCCATAGGAGACAAGATATTGATCTTGATATACCGCTGGATAAAACTGGGCGATAGCCAAATAGGCCAAGAAAAAAAGACGAAAAATAATGAGGCGTAGAAAAGTTGAGGCATATTGATGCCAGGAATATGATTCGACTTATCTCCAAGAGCAATGCCTCCATTGTATCCAACAAAGCTAACAAAAGCGCATCCAACCAACGCGTACGGAATAGTGATACTAGGGGTAGTGAAGGCCCGTTGAACGAGCTGTAAAATGTCCTCGACAAAATTGTTCTTATCAACCAACTTCTTTGGATGCAATAAATAAACTGCAACAAAGGCAGCCCAAACAATATTTGTCTGCCTAAACAGAATACTCGTACCTGCCAAAACTGCAGATAGAACATTGGTGTAGACATTCTCCTGTAAGCCAACAGCCATTGCGGCCAGAATAAACACAGTAGACCAGACATCCGTGTAATATAGGAATCCAAAAAAAGCTAGCAAAGGAAAACTGCAAATTGCATCGGCCGTGGCTAAGTTCTTTTTGATCATCACACCCGCTAAAGGCAGGAAGGCAATTAATCCGATCAAATTCGCATGACGTAGCGTCTTGACCGAACAGAATGATTCAGGATCTGGACTGAACAATTTGAAAAAATACGAATGAATATATCCAATGATATATAATCCCGGTGGAGTAGTAATTTTTGGATCCCAACTACTAAACTGCCCAATACAATACCTTTGGGCCTGGGGGATGTGGAATATCTCATCCAAATAAGGAAGTGGTACTCTTTCTTGAACCATCTTAAACATCCAGCTGGCCAGGCCCAAATTGATAACATGCCGGGCAATGGCTGCCCTAGTACCCTCTTCCCTTAGCATTTGTGTCGGTTACTTACATTGCTCGATCGCCTATTGTATTGATAGTCTTCCGCGCCCAGAGCGCGCGATCCTAACTTAGCTCCAAGCCTCGGATTGAAACGAAGCAAATATAAAACGGGGATCTCTTTCCTCACTAGTATATTGATTTCAGTTTAAGCGGTTTTACGAGCCAAAGGTTTATTGGTAAAGGTCGATAAAATTACATTTCCCTGAACAGGGACCGTTGGTGACTGTCAGACACAGAAATGGTAAGTTAAAGTGCAATGTAAATCAAACGTTGAAACTGCGGGCCCCATCTTGATGGTTGTTAGAGAACATGGTTGAAAGGACAAGGGAAGGAGTACTGTTATACCCTGTGTCATGTGGTTGAGGTGATCTGATGCGGCTATGGACTTCAGTGTATCGAGACAATGATGCAAGACTGCGTAAATGTGCTGAAGGTTTACTGGTCTTTGTCTATTCTTTCAAGCCTTCTAGCTGGCGGAATTGGTTTGATCGGTACCGAATTCCCCTACCGACACTGGAAAGGTTTTGATTCTTTCAATCATAGTTCCTGCAAAACGCTGTCTTCAACTTGTTTTTACTACTCCAACAGCTGAGTCCAAGCGTAGAACGTCTACATGTTCGTGTAACAGTACTAACTGGTGAAACCTTAGCTGTGGGGGTTGATTGGAATTTTGGTGTTTTGGCATATATTGTTGGTTCGTGGAGCGTCAATCAACAATAATACATGTACATTTTACACTGCAGGATGCTCATACATCCCTGGATATATAAATACTGCATTGTTGAGTCAGCGTGATATAGCGTACAACGTTTCAGTGGATCAGTTGACTACACTGGGGATCAATATGAGCTCGGCAGTGTTTCAAGAGTTCGACTATACCACGGAGGCCCTGGAAGTGTTTACTAGAGTTCTCGGAGCAGGATACCGTTCGATATACTTGGATCTTTATTGGAATGAAGATTCGAATGAGTTCCAACTTTGCCCAGGCAAAGTACCATCCGGTGGAGCATCGGACACTATCCACAAAGTTAATGGATTGTATGGAAATCATCACTGTCAAACTAACTTTACTTTGGACGATATACTACTACAGATGTCAGAATATATCAAAGCCACCGACACTGATCTGTCAGTCAATGTGATGCTAATGAGGCTCTATTTACATCGTTTGGATAACAGCAAGCCAGATGGCAAAGTTGCACAGAACATTTCATCTAAGCTTAGGTCATACCTTGACGACCGAATTTACACACCTGTGGACCTCCGCCATGATCGAGAGCATGATCGTACATTTGGTGTTTCTGGTAAGTCATCTAAAGGATACCCAACTGCACATCGTTTTTTACTCCAGCTGAAAAAACGTATTATGGTTTCTGCAACATACATGAATTTGGATAGGGACTCTTACGACTTGAAGCAAGACAAGGATATAATTTTCGAAATCAGCAAAGAACGGGCTGGGCCGGATTACCTAGATGCTGACGCGTCTAATGATGCTGGGATGTCTTATGTAAATGATAAGACTCCTAAGATGTGTCATTCAAACAGTTCAGAGTATCTTTCGACAATCAATTCAACAACTGTAAAGACATGGCGAACACTTCTTGATACAGTTGATGACCCATTTACGACGGACTCCATCCGTGACTATGTTCAGTGTGGCTTTTCTCCCGTTATCAACACGAAGTTAACTACTATGGAAGACCTGGTTAGGCCAGTCGATGCATCTATATGGACGTGGTCTCTCAAACAACCGACTTGGAAACACTCGCATGAGAAGACTAATGAAAAAGATGGTCCAGTGGCATGGAAATGTGCGGTCTTGGACACAGACGGTTGGAAAGTAGCGAACTGTTATGAAAAATACAAACCTCTCTGCCGAGTCAATAATATGGCGTATGACTGGGAAGTTGGCGAAGAAAAGCAAAATTACTTCGAAGCTATTGAGAGCTGTGTGGGAGAAAACTATTTCAGCATTCCAAGGACTGCTCTACAAAACAAAGCAGCCATGGTGGTATTAAACAGCTCATTACCTGTATGGATAGATTTAAACTCTATTTCAGTCGATAATTGTTGGGTAACAGGTGGACCATATGCGTCTTGTCCCTACCACCCTGTCTCAACAAACAGAAATGAAGTTATCAAACTTTCAATGGCTGCCATGGTGGCTTTCCTGTTTATTGTACTAATACTGTTGTTGAAGCTTGATAAGGTACCCCTTAAAAAACATCAATATAGGTGGCGACGGCTCGTCAACAAAGCCACCGAAGAAGAATATGAAGGAGTGCCTGCATAGCATAGTCAATGTATTTATATTGTATTTTAGTGATTGCATGTTTTATTTTTTTATTTTTTTTAGTTTACCCATAATAAAATTTCAATGTTTCCCCCTAGAAGGCTCGAAAGAAATACTTAGTATCTAAGTTAACATAAATTTAAGATCACTATTTGCTTCCATCCTTATATATATATATATATATATATATTGCCTCCTTCATTTCACCCAGTGGTAGTGTGAAAGTGGTTACAGTCATAAATCTAACATAACAACTAGTCAGGAAAGGATTAGCATATTTATTACTACATACGGGAGAGTAAGTGATTCAACGAATTGTTTCGCCTTGCTTTTCAATGCCTTCTAGCATGTCGATAATATCCGAACCAAACATGCCTACCTGCGGAGTAGTAGTTCGGTTTGCAAAACCTGGCCAGAGCTCAAAAAAGCGGACCGTCTCGTCAGTGGAAGCCATACAGATACACCCTCCGTCAGGTGAGGGGACAGCTGATATCACCCGGCAAGCTGAATCGGTCGGTACTTGGATCAATGGACGGAACCTGGGAAATGCATATACGGACACAAGCAATGGCCGTTCGTGATTTCCAAAGCCAAAAGTTATGGCCAGCTGTTTGCAATGGCGTGACCAAATTATAGAAGTAATCTGTCCCTTAACGTTGTAAGAATCGAGCATAGTACCTGAGCGAGTATGCCAAAAGCGAATCGTTCTGTCATGAGTTCCGCCTCCCGTAGCCAGCAAACTAGGAATCCACGGGCAAAACGCAAGACCTTTCACTGCTGCACGGTGCATCATTCGATATTGTAGAAAAGGATTTGCAACATCTGTGATATCCCAGAGGGTGACCATATTGTCATTACCACCTATGGCCAATTGAGACAGGTCTGGGCTGAACGCAAAACCTAGAAACATCTTGTTAGCAAATAGAAACAATAGCTAATTGGTAGTTTATTCCCGGGGTATTCCCACCGCATATCTGTTGTGTGTGGCACTTTAATAGCGAATTTCGACACATAGAACCATCTTCATCGGTCTTTAAAAGCAAGACGTTCCCTATTTCGTCTCCAATAAAGAGATCTGTCTCACTTTGCGGCAACCAAGCAGCACAACAAACTGCAGCATCGACATGAACGTAAATGGATTTAGTACAGCTCTTGTTGACATCGTAGCAGGTAACAGAACCATCCTTTCTTCCGATTGCCAGAATGTTTGAACACGAGAAAGCCAGGCATGACACCGCCCCAAAATCATCTGGAAGTGACAGAACCTGAGACCCTTCATATTCGGTCCATAGAAATACTTGCGAGCCAAGACCGACTGCTAAATGACCAGAGACAGTCGACCACGCTATCAGTGTGCAATAATAATCGTTGAGAAGCCCGGGGGCATCTAACGAGCGATATGGTACACTATGGCGTATTTTCCTGTTACTATTCTGTTTCGTAACCCGAGCTGGCTGTGAAGAGTTTTTGAAAGTACCATTACTAGAGTGTGAAAGAATGTGTCGCTGTGAATTCAGCGAATATTGAAGAATTTTGTTTAGCGGCCGAAATTCCAAAGCCTCAGCAATTGCGTGTTGGTGCACCTTTTGGTCGTCGATTTCAGAATTCTTAGCGCTTTCGTTTAGCGGTGGGTCTTGTACTTTGAAACTGGTAACGGATGGAACCAACGGAAGAAACCTATCAGACCCCGCCTTTTTCCTTACTGTGATCTGACTGTTTAATGCCATTGAATAACAAAATTTCAACTCCAAAAATTACTTCCAAAAACGAGAACCAACATACAAAAGCAAGCTAGTATCTACAGGAGAGAAACTAGGGTAGTTCCAAAAAGAAGACACATCTTATGAGCGTCTAAACAATCTACTAACTTTAACCGGGCCGACAAGCGTACATGCATACTACAGCTGGACGAATTCATTGCACGAAAACCTCAAGACCTATTAGGTTCTTTGATAATATGGCATTTGGTTGGATTCCATTTTGCTTAATACTATTCATCATCAATAATGTACATGTAATGTCTTTATCAACAACGAAAAAAAAAAAAAAAAAAAAAAAAAAAAAAAAAAAAAAAAAAAAAAAAAAAAAAAAAAAAAAACTAATCATGCTAACTACAGACACATATCGCCCAATGCAGTGAATTAGGCCGTAAATCATAGGAGGCCCCTGGTATGAAATGAAGAATGAGTAAGAATACCGACAATGCTGGGTTGAGATAAAATTCTTCCTTTAAAAGTTCAATACTTATAATGCAAACTCTTCTTGGAAAAACTGGAAATTATTATTGTGAGCCCATAATTTTGCTTCGTTAACAAGATTGTTGGCTCCAGATGAAATAACCCAAGCATCAGAAGTATGAGCTGGTTGTATGTTGACCATTCTATAATCCAGACAAGAACACTCATTTTCGTTCATAGAAAGTCCATAGAGCCAATACTTGAGTCGATTGTTCAGTGTGAGGCGGTGATTGAACACGTTTGGAGCCATATCGGCCACATTGTGTTCAAGTACATCATATTGTGCCTGATGGGATGACATTAACGGGCTGGATTCTGAACCCGCACAATATTCGTCCTCAATAGCCACATCCAGGTTCTCATCTTCATTGGGAGCCCTTGACGGTAGGAAAAAGTCCAACAGCATTTCCTTTCTGAGTGCAAGGCTCGTGAGGCGTCTAGGTGAGATGTAAATTTCGATGTCCAGCAAATCATCTGCTAAACCTAATTGTGCTAAAATGGAGGTTTCCCGGATGTCTTTAATTGCCCAGAGTAGCTTAACATTGACACCCATCGCCTTGAGAAAACGAAAGACTGGGGCACCGAATGCGATTCCAGAACCGCCCATAACAAGTAATGCCCTCGTAATTTGCCCATTTCGAGCGAGAGTCATAAAGTCATTAGGAAGAGAGTTAAAAGGACCATAGATGGAGTAAGTCTTTCGCAACTTTATAGGGAACTGAGTTTTTCGCACGACCAACTTTAGATGACTTTCATTGGGTAAGGATGCAACAGTATAGGGGTGTGAACTTCTAAACCAAGTTCGTGGGTCATAAATTGGTGAAGATACTCGAACATGGGCTCCTGGTGTAAACGATTTGCGTAATTTCGGCGGTAACTTTTCAATTGGTATCGACACAATGTATAATGAATCTGAGACAAACTGAACAGGTAGAGTAGTGTGTGCCGTTTTGAGCAGACGGAGGATGATTTGAAGTACCAAAATAGCCGCGCACCCGGCCATATAGGAATAAGCTGGCGGCGAAGCGTGGTATGCAACCAACACCACGCATGCCCATGCTAATGAATAGTGGATCGTATAGAAGACGGAGTAAAAGGCTCTGCGAACTTGCGGCAGCGAAGTCAGACCTAAGACAATAAACAAAGCACCAGCACCAATTCCACAGAGATTGGCCGTTTTATAGAGCTTTCTGATCTTACCCGTTTGTAAATAAATGTACCAATAAATGAATCCATGAAGGAGTGAAAGTACCACAACGACTCGTGATAGCCATTTATGGAATGGAAGCAGCTGTAGATAGAATGTGTAGGGCAGAGGAGTAGGCCGCAAAGTGAGTAAATATAGCGGCGGCATCAATGCCACTGCAATCCTTCCGAACCGTTTAACCAAAAACGTCAAATCATGGTGAGTATCCTTAAACAATAAATACAGCAATCCCACTGTCCATACGATAATCGTCAGCATAATACGCCATACTAAAAGTTTTGGCATAATCCTTTGTATTTTTCGAAAAAAGCCTGCCCTTGCATCAATGTACATCTGGATCTTTGTATGCATCCACTTATTTTTGCGTCCAATATACTTGCATCTTAGGTAGTTAATCAAGGCCAAAGACACGATAAACCCAAACGCTCCCCACAGCGCAACGATTCCATATTCCCTAGTCACCGCTTTGCGAAACTTCTTCTCATCTGGACTGACTACAGGACGAATCTCAAACCACATTGTCGGGATCTCGTTCTGGCCGCAACGGTTTCACGAAGTGTTGTGGAGGGGAAGTTAACTGATGCGGGTGGGACATCAAAATCTGATAACCCCTTTTCGGATATCCCAACGGTTTATCTGATTATCGTCCGATCTGTTACCGGAACGTTCGTTACACTATAATTTTCGGTTTTGTTGAAAAGTGTAACCAAATTGTTTTTCTCGAGTTTGACAAGACTGTTTTGATTTGTTGCTTCTTGTAAGCACCTTTAGGTTTATTCTATTTAATTTTTTTTTTTTTTTTTTTTTTTTTTTTTTATTTTATTGATTTGTTTCACAGAGATTCATGGAAACAACAATTGCGTTCGGGAACGGCGTGTACTCAAACTCTTGTCCCGGATTCGATTTAAATGATCCAATAATGTATGAACGGTTTCATGAAGGCTTTGTGTGGAGTGCCTGCGTAGAGCGCGTTGGGTTGGGATATAGCACTTATACCACGCGTTGGTGTTTCGTCAATCGTGGCCTGTAATGACTGAAGACGACGGAGAGCAACATGCACCGGAGCAACGGTTGAATGAGGATTTTTTGTCAATGACAGGAATGTCTCAGACCGAGAAAGAACTTTTATTCGAGTATCAACGATTGGCGAAAAATCTGAACCAGGTAAGTTCTATCGAGATCGCGACTTTATCAAACACTAACCGTAAAAGTTGTCACAATCAATTAAACGCATGTCCAATGTTCCAACACCTCAAATTTTAGATACCTTACGGACGTTAGAGTCCAAAGCAGCATTGGTCTCCACTTTACTGAAGGCTTCTGTGTACAGCATCTTCATCCAGCAAGAGCAAGAAGAAGGGTATGAAGAGGATTACTATAATAACGGCCAAATGGATATCGACAATACAGACAGTGGCTACTAACTCATTTCGAACGTCAGCGTGTTTTGGAACTAAAATGTCGGCTATCAACGCCATTGCCCAGGACAGTCCGAAATGCTAGTCCCACCGTCAGCATATTACGACTAAAAGAACATTCGTGAACCTGTCGTAGATTGCTTACTAAGCCACAGGTCTGGTTAGGTTGGAAATCTGCGTCCAATGAAGTATATTTTTTGTACAAAGTGTTTTACCTTTTTGTGTCCGATAGTACGGTATTTGAAGGGTCTCCGCAATTCTCTACACTTCACGGAGATATGCTTTCTCGTCGATTATTTTCAAGGTAGTACATATTTCAATTATGTATGAATTGCTGCTTAACGAGGTAAAACTCAATCGTATAGAATATGCGCATATCTAGGCTCTTTTTAAACAACTAATCAGAAGATATTACACATTCAGACATATTACTTCTTCATCGATGATTCAGATATTACTTCTTCATCGATAGCACAGGACCGAAATGCCCTGAAGAAACTGGGACGGGTAAATATGAGCATGGGTCATACCGTCAACGTTTCGCCCTTGATAATGTTGAAATTTACAATAAAAGCTTAAAGATGTACAGAAGTGTTAGATTATTACACAGAGCTGTTGGTAATTGGAGGCCTATAGCATTGCCGCTTCGTCCAGTTTCCAGGTTGACGTCTGTTCGTGGATACTCGACGGAAGACCCAGTGGAAAGATATAAGGAGAAGTTGTTGCAGAGAGCCAAGGCCGAAGGAATTGAGACTTTGGATGAATTAAAGGAGAAGTACAAGGACGTGATCGAAGAAAGAAAATTGGAATTTAACAAGATTGACCAATATTTACAGCCAAAGGGTGGATCTGATAAGATCCGAACCAAGGCAGGTGAAGAAAAGGCTCCTCGCGGTCCGAGACCGGACCTTCCTTCATCAGAGGCAAGCATCAAGGATTTGGACTCGTTTGTGGACGTCGACAAGTTTAAACTGCATGATGCAAAGGAAATCGAGATGCTTTGGAAAGCTCGATTCGCCGATAAAGACCGACAGTTCTGTGGTATACTAAATGGAGAGACGTTTAGCCGGCTTTACAGAAATGCGCGCAAGAACCCTAACTTTGTACTTCCTTTGCCGCATGAAGAACAGGGTGCTGAGCTTCATTTCGTCCAATGGTCGTTCGTGGGCCCCTATACTCTTCATTGTATCCTCACCTCTGTGGCCGAGTACAAGCTTCATCAAGAATATGCTCGTCCTCATACCACAATGATCTTCCATTCTGAGCTTTTGGCTGATAAACATATTGCTCTAATGAATGGTACTGTCGAACATGATTCGAATATTAACCATGACCAGGGTCTGTTCCTTTCCTTAAACGTTCAGCGTTTCTACGGCGCGGATGAAAACACAGAAAGCGGACGACGAAAAACAATTCTTTTGCACCAATTCAACTCAAACTCCGAGCAATTTTCTGTTGACGCTCTTCTGACTGAAACTGAAACTCTGGACTAGTTACTTCGGAATGGCCCCTCCTGTAAATAGTAATGATTTTTTATGCCCACTACACTACAGAATCATTAGGACTATGATTTCTCGAACATAATTGTCAAACGTTGTAGAAACTTGGCCTAACATCCTTCCGCTATTCATAACTATCGGTGCTCAAAACGATACTCCTGTAGTTCAGCACAAACAGTTACAAACAAACAGATAACTAAACTATTACCGAATTAATAATGTCTGATCTGCTTTGAAAACTCGGTTATTGCTTGAGCCGCACTGGGTTTTTTTTCTCGTGGGGCAATGTTTGGGTGTTTGGAAATTACATCACAACTCACCAAAAAATGGGGAGCAAAAGGATAGCGTTTTTGGGGCCACTTGGTACATATTCACATCAGGTAAGGCAGTTTGTCGGATGGGGAAATACAAGACCAACGAAGAACGATTTTCTGACCTTTCTTTTTCTTTTTTTTTTTGCGATTTAGGCCGTTTTGCAGGCATTTGGTTTTAACGATAACGAACAGTTGCTAGTACAACCAACCATCGGGGGTCAGTATATGAAGTGGGGCCAAAAGTCCGGTACTAACTTTTTGAACAGATTGCTTTTATCGGTTATTCGATGACGAGGCTGAATTCGCTGTTGTGCCATTGGAAAATTCCACGAATGGGTCGGTGAACTATACGCTAGATATGCTCCGCGATATCTATCATACTGACAATGTACCGGTCAAGAAGAAGATGAGGATCGGAATTGTAGCACAGGAATTCGTGAATATTAACCATTGTTTAATTACCGCAGCAAAGGATCTAAGTGAAATTGAACGGGTGTATTCGCATTCGCAGGTGTGGGGGCAGTGTGATCGATGGTATGATCAACACTTGAAGGGAGTGGAACGTATTGATGTTTCGTCCACAAGCAAGGCAGTCGAATTTGCTAGAGAAGACCCACATAGTGCGGCAATTGCCGGCATGGCAGCTGCTGACGTTCATCAAGTGCCAGTGCTGTACCCTAATATCTCGAACTCACATAACAACCAAACTCGCTTCCTCATCTTTTCAAAAGAAAAAAAAGAAAAGCTGTACCGAGGCGATGAGTACAATACTCTTATCTCATTCACGGTTGAGCACGCAACCCCCGGATCCCTTTGCAAAGCATTGGAAGCTTTTGCCAAACAGAATTTGAACCTGGTGTCAATTGCCTCTCGACCACGGCCACTTGGCGAATCGCCATGGACATACGTCTATTTTATTGAACTTCATGGTCATGAGACAGACGCCACAGTTATGACTGCCCTACAAAACATGCAGCAGTTCTGCCTCCAAGTGCGGGTATTGGGATCGTTCATGCGCGGCAGAGAATAAGCTATTTGAGGTAGATGTATTTAGATGTTATATTGATCTTTAATCTCAACAGGTATAGAGGCACACTGGGGTCGTTCAAAATTACGCTATGATACTGAAATTTAAGAGTGGTATAATAAATTATTACTTTTTAGTGGCCATACTTGTGGAAGTCCCATGGCCGGTTATCTAGAGGGCAGACTGCTCTGGATTTCAGCCATCGAGAGATACAATGGAAGTGGAAAGCGTGCTTTAAGAGAGTATTAGCCTGAGCTTGGTAAAACCGAGCATTGTGTCAATACTTACATTGCATTTACCCCATGCGACGGTACATTCTTCGGTGGCCGCAGACCCCTGATTGGCCTGGCAATCGATGCATTGATCCATAATGTGATTTCGACAGATAGCACATGTTTCAACTTCAATATCCCACGACCAGAATGCTACGGCACTCCACTACAATAAAAGATTAGTATCAATATAGTGCTTGAAAACAAATCCCTTACCTTTTTGATTTCGAATCGTGGCTTCCCCTGCTTCTTTGTATCTAACATTCCAACAGTCAGCAATGACCAAGTATAATCGAATGAAGCTGCACCAGTGACAGTTGAGGTTGTTTATAGTTCCATGTACTCTTGAATCTCTTAACTTTCCTGACCAATTGAATGTTCCATGCAGAGACAATTGAGCCTAACTCCATTCGTAACGTTTCCGCAAGAGGCTCCATTATCACTACGTAACAGAAATTTAAGAAAGACAAGAACGTCGGAACAACTGCGGTAACTTAGGCGACTGACCATATTTTGCAGCGTTGGCAAGCTCCAGCGACCAAGATCTTCTAGGATATCCTGATTTTAACATTCAACAAGTGCTATCAATCTCACTTACCTTTGACCTCGGCTGCTGGAGCCGTGTCCACATCCATAGCTTCAGCCATTATCGTCGCGTTTAATGTGGTTGTTCCCTCACCCAGCGGCGCATGAAACGTTGGGAGAGCATCAGTGCGCAAGAGATTTCATGCATACATGCAGCCGCTAACTCTACCTCGACTTTTACTTGATGGATACCCACGAGTTAAAGCAAGACTCTAGGATACGCCAGATTGATCCCTATTTACTTAACTGTCTTGAGGAGGAAAAAGATTTAAAGGCTGTCTTGTGTTTGGCAAAGGACAAATTATATGCATTTCCTTTTGACCAAGTGCCAATCCATTGGATCGTTCTCCATACTACGAGTTCCATTCTCTTAGTGTTGAATGGAGAAGAGCCAATTGAAACACTTGATGTAGCAGTGATGGTCGCAGGCTCTCTCATCAGCCCCGTGCAGCGGTGTATTATAGATAAATTATACTCGCGCCATCAGCCACAAATCCCAGAGGAAGACTTTCCTCTCGTGGATGTACGGCTATCAAAAGAATATAATTTTCAATTAGATGAGGAAGAAAAAGGCTCATTTACGTTCATTAGTCAAAAACGACGTGCTTCATCCGCCTTGCCTATTAATAAGAAGTACTTAAAATCGTCCAATGAAGCATCCAATCCAGCAAGTGAACTATATCTGGATTATCCGATAAATGTGGTTCGCTGTCGTAACCCTCCGTCCTCGATTCCAACGATCACAGAAAAAGATATTGAATTGTTGGCTATTTTCCAGCAAAATTTGGACTCCAAGATCGAACCTATGGTTTTCCCAAGTCTAGTAAGTGACTGGCCAGCTTGCAGTTTATGGAACAGCTCAAGGTATTTGTTGGAAAAGACTAGAGGCGGTCAGAGCCTTGTACCAGTGGAAATGGGGGCTTCTTATACTTCTGAGAATTGGTCACAAAAATTAATGAATTTCAGACAGTATCTCTACAACTACGTTCTAAACTCATCCTCTGAAACAGGCTATTTGGCCCAGTACAATCTGTTCAATCAGTATCCAGAGTTGAAGGAGGATTTTAGAATCCCAGATATTTGCTGTTTAGGGGACGAATCCAAAGCCCCGATTATGAACGCCTGGCTAGGGCCGAAAAACACGATTTCGCCGTTACACACAGATCCACACCATAATGTCTTTTGTCAGGTGGTCGGATACAAGCGTATTCGTCTTTATCCGCAGTCAGAAACTCCAAACATGTATCCTCGTGGAATTGAGAATGGGATTGACATGTCCAACACTAGCAGAGTAAACCTTGAATCACAAGAAAGGGACCTTTTCCCTGATTTTCCGTGGGAGGAAAGCTATATGGAGACAACCCTGAAACCAGGAGATGCGTTATTCATTCCAAAAAGCTGGTGGCATCATGTTCAGAGCTTAACACCCAGCATTAGTATCAGTTTTTGGTTCTAACAGTTTTCATACTAATAGCGACAGTAGCAGCCAGGTCTTGGCACTAGAGCTCATATGGTCCTAGAAACCTGCATCTACTTTAACTCATACAAATCTCACTGTACCGCAAAAGCACAATATACTCTTGTTACGTCTATTCTACAAACAATATTTAAACGTCGAATATAACCACCCGGCCATCAATGCCAGAGGTCGAGATTTGAGTAACTCGTCCACCGCTGGTTTGGTGAGCTCGAACAGTGTTGATAGTGTTCTGGTGAATGGTGGGCAATAGAGTGCTTGAGTGCTCGACTGAACCCTTCAAGTCCATTTGCTTGAACATGTTCAACGCCGAAGTTTCCTGTTGCGCCTGCTGTTTGGTTTGACGGGGATCGTCAATAGACTTCAAATACTTCCAGCCGTTCTCAGAACCCTGGAATACAATTGGATGACAATCATGCCCTGCTGCAACCAGCTCAGACTCTGACAGCCACACCAAAGAACGGAAAGGCAGGAACGAAGTGGTCACCTCAATCACTGCTCGAGGAGGTTGCTCTGGTGCGGACGGATACGCAACAATAACACTTGAATCATGCGTAGTGAATGCCAATGCATCACCGGAAGGAGAGAATGCCACATCGTGGACCCAGCCACCGCTTTCATTAGTGAAATCGCCGCAAAGAGTCTGGAAAGGTAGACGCTCGCCCCAAGCAGTTGGCGTCGGCTTTTGATCAACGCTCTTGATGTAGCCAGAGAAGACTCGGGCATGGCCATCAGTAGAACCAGCAGCCAACAGTACGGAATTTGGATGCCATGCCACTGACAGAATTGTCGAGCGGAGTGGCTTCTTAATATGCTTAGAGACCCACCAGTCGTTCTCTGGCTCAAAATAACAAACAGCAATTACCCGAGCGCCAGATCCAACTGCAAACTTCTGGCCATCTGGTGACCAACGAACAAATGTAGCTGCGCGGTTGATACGAAGAAGAACCAACGTTGGCTTCCAAGTTCCATCAGCCTGAGGCTCCCAAACCAACGCATTACGATCTTGTGAGCACGTCACAATTCGACCATGTGGAGATACATCAACGCCAGTAACTGTCTTATCGTGGTCACGAAGGGTTGTTCCATGTTGCAACGCACCTCGGTTGTCAGAAAAGTACAATTCAACTGTGTTGTCCCGGGCAACAGACAATAGACTGTTGTCTGAACTGAAAGAATGGTCAGAAATAGGGGTATGGCCAAGAGTGTGGACTTTTGACATCTCAATCAATAACTTCAACCACGGTCAACAGGAGTCCACTCTACTGTTTATGACAATCAACGTGGTGTCTTCCCCGGACATTTGTCCCAAAACTCCGCCTTGCCGTGCACTATGTAGTTATGCAATTATGCAGTTGCGTGCATGCATGGTACCGCATATGTGGATTTTAAGAAGGCACGAATTGCCATTTTGGCTCTTAGAAAAAAGAGCTATCTTTCTCGCCTTAATCTATTTTGATGGTCTATGATTTGGTGATGACTAGCGTAAAATTGGTTATTTTATAGTTATATATAGTTTTGCGTGGAACTGATATCGATAGCATTGGGAGAAGAGTAGCAGATGTTGCGATATGAAGCGACTACTGTATGCGTCGTTTGTGGTCAGCACTACAGCAGTTGCTGGATTGACCTTGTATTCGTTGTATAAGGCTGTCAAGCCGTTGGCTCGTAAGCGTCTTGTGAAAAGGACTGAATCAAAGCATAGACAGAATAGGCCACACCGAACACACAAAACTGTCCATGGTCCGCAACTACCGTTAATACATGCCCCCAAGCCGCCATATTCAGAAGAAGCGTACCATATATATAGAGTATGTCTAAAGGTGGGAGAGGATACCCTAAGATCTGTGGGAAATGTGCATCATAACACATTATGCGTGTTTTGCCAACGCACGGGCCAAGATATCCATGGGATTAGGTATGTCTGTGCACAATGCGGCCTAATTGATATGTGCGAGCAATGCGAGAGGGAGAATATGCATGAACCATCACACTTGCTGTATAAGCTACCATTCCATGTGCCGCCGCAATTGGCTTCATTGAGTGTCTACCGGAACCAGATCCCTTGGCAGACCGAAGACAATCTGGACTTTTTGGCATCAAACTATGTCCCCTCTGCACTTGGTTTCGATAAAATTGAGGAGCTTAAGAAGAACAATCGGGAGAATATGTCTTCAGCGGAAATTGAGGCCTTGTATGACCAGTTTTGTTGTCTTGCGGATATGTCGTACGAAGATTACTTGGAGATTGAGCATGATCCTTCAGAAGAAGTAACACCGGTGCTTTCGAAATCGGCGTTGTCCCAAGTCCTTGCAACACGCTACTCAATAGATACCTATTTGAGAGACTTTCTCTGCGACTTGTACGATAAGGACAACAACCATGTGATAACCTTTGAAGACTACGTGTACGGCATGAACCTAATCATCAGTACCGATAATTATTACGAGAAGATTCAAACCATTGTAGACGCGTGTCCGACAGATGTTGAAATGAAGGCTCATTTACGCAATCTAATTCTTGCATTCGTGGATCTGACTAAAAATGCATTTGCAGATGCTCTGAACATTCAAGCATTTGCCACTCACCCTGAAGAGCAGGTATTGATAGACAATGAACAATCCGCCTTCCAAGACGAGCACAAAAAGTCCCGGCGACAGGACTTTGTAGAACTAGAGCAGGACAACCTGCTTTGGGAGCGGCGGCAAGAAATCAGTACCTGGGCAAATTACGACCCATTGACTAAGACGAACCCCCAGGCTGATTCCGAAATTAATATCCTTTGGGACCTTGCGATCGAGGATAACCTTAACGAACTTTTTGATAACCTCCAAACGAAATATCCAGCAAAGCACCAGCGAAAGGGGCTCATCGAACTAATCCTCTCAGAACAGAAGTATATTAACCTCATCACTGCTTGTCTCGAAGCAGGTATCGTCTAATTTGGTTTTGTTATTGTCTGAGTCAACCAAAACTTTTCCATAGAGATATTTTTCATCGTAAATCGTCATAAAAAGCGACTCACGTTTACTTTTACCCACTCAGCTCAGACCAATTACAGGCCTTGATCAATTTCACTTCGTGGAAACAGATTTGGCTTTAAAGCTTCGTTGATAATTCCCAGAGACATATTTTGCGCCTGCAAGAGTACCATCGATTCTACTGGACGCAAGTTTAGTTTTGAACCAAAAGAGCATTTCGTGAAAGACCCTTCGACGATGGAGGTCAGCTTGAAGCAGACCAGCCCAGCCATACATGCCAATTTCAATGTTAATATTTCCCTCTTCGGTTTTGTCGTCATCTTTGATCGCATCCAGCTCTTCGGAAATGGACGGTTTCTCAGCCTCTTTCTTACGACGGTTCTCTTCGTATTGCTTAATGAAGTCATCGGTAATTTTGTCGAAAGTACATTGTTCTAATAGTTTTGTCAGATCAACCCAATTGTCTTCTGCCGTTGAATATGAACAGACCAGTTCATAATAGAACGCGCTGAGAATGTCACGCAATTCGTGAGCCTCCAATTCCTGTTGTAGTACGTGGAATGATCTTTCAAACTGACTTCGGGTCCACGCTTCACCCATTTTATATCGGGTTGACATAATCTCATTCTCTGTCATGTGCGTAGTTTGTAAACTAACAAATTCATCATTATTCATCTCCATTGACAAATAAGAACCGTCTTCGTTCTTCCGGATCTTAACATTGTGACGTTTTATGAGTTCATCCACATCTAGTTCACCATCTTCAGTTAGTGGGGTTTCGATTTCGTCTGCTAAATGGTCCAATTGGCCAGGCTCGTAGTCGCCTTTCAGACGACCAGAATGTCCTTTGATATTTCCCTCCTCCACTGCGCCATTATTTACAACATTCGCATTGTCTAGTTCGGGGATATTTGGCTCATCCAGATCGATTGTCTTAGGTATGTGTTGTTTCAATGCTTGGATGTCCTCAGGACTGATTTGCTCAAGAGATTCATAAAGGGCCTCAACTGGGCTCTTCTTACTTGCACTGGGATGGTTTTTGAAAAACTCTTTCTCTGCTCGCAAGAGATAATCCCGCAGATCATTAAAATATTCGTGCGCCCTCGGATTGTTAGCTAGCAACTCTGGTAATGTCTTATATACGTCTGCTGCAGCTAACGAAACATCGTCGGCATCATCACCATCGGAATCATACTCTCCTCTGCGCTCAATATCGATCAGTTCTGGAGGTTCTTCATAAGGTGCGTCTTCCGGTTCAACATACTCCACATACTCCTGGGAAGTTTCATTCTCATTAAACCTATAATCCTCTTCCTTGTCGTTATAATCCTTCGTCTTCTTGTACCTTCCTTTCGCCTTGGCCTTGGCCTTAGCCGCTTTCCGTTTTACTATATTCCCCTTGGGCCCCATAAATAACCGTCACTCGGATTTAGAGCACCTCAGAGATCAGAGGAAGTGCGAAGTAGTGCGCGTAAACGCGGCTGACTGAAGTAGTTCATACAACAGGCAGAGCAGCTATCAACATTGTACCTTGTACCAAGCTCCTCAAGGATTCTGGAGAAGATTTATCCACACTCCAGTACCAGGAATTCATGAAAATTGCGAGGTACTTCCTCAATAGCTCTCTAATAGCGAACTGGCTGTCAGTATTCATTTAATGACAGTGACGCGCAACGCGCGCCTCATGTTCATGTTTGAATCACTGGGAAGCTCGAGGCTATACCTTTATCATGTCAGGACTGTCGTCCGTATTTCCACCGCCCCCAAAGTATTATAAATACTTTACGGCCGAGAATTTGGCAAAACTTGCAAGCTATGATGACGTCGAGAATAAGATTGATAATCTCCCTCAGCCATTGCCCTATTTGATTCCCCCCAAACCACCTACCGATACATATTATCGCTCCTTCGGCAATGTGTGGCATCCAGACCAGTCAGATCTTCAATCACTAGAAGATGCGGGGATCCAGCAGCTATACAACCCAATTAACAATTCTTCTGACAGGATTTGGGAGCTGAAAAAACTACTCAAGAGTTTGCTGGTGAATTACATCGAATTGACCGGGATCATGAGCGTGGCACCAGAAAAGTTTCCGGAAAAAGTGGAGGATATTCGCATTATCCTTATCAATATGCATCATCTATTGAATGAGTATCGACCCCATCAGTCACGAGAATCGCTCGCAATGTTAATGGAAGAACAAATCTCAGAGCGTCGAAAACAGATCGAGTCTCTACGTGCGTCTAATAAAGAAATCAAGGAAAAGATACAGCAAATGGCCAAGCAATATGATGACATTTTAGAACCTGCTAAGACTGAGGATGAAACAACGGCCAATGGAAATGGTTACTTCGACGAAAGCAGCTATGATCCAGAGGACCTGCGTGATAAAAAGAATAAGCAACACGATCTTGAACTTGTTGCAAAACTGCAGGGGGATAAAATATGATTCATATGGATGATTCATTTTTTTAGCAGGC
>JAJMBO010000051.1:28526-59185 GCA_030585065.1 Blastobotrys persicus
AAAAAAAAAAAAAAAAAAAAAAAAAAAAAAAAAAAAATTCAAGATAGAACCGCGTGTAATCATTTACGTAAATCTTAGACGTTGAGTTGGACATTTTCATCAGAAACGTGCTGTTCGACGCCCTTCAAAGCATTAGCAACTGTGACCTTAACGAATTTTTCAGTCTGCTGAGGAGCTCTACCAACGAACGTGGATGGATTGAGCAACGAATCGAGATCGGCCCAGATAGGTTTGAAGTATTCATCCTTCTTGACCCGTTCGATCAAATCGTTATCGCCGCCTTCTTCCTTCACTACCTTAGCGGCTTCCTGAGATAAGACTCTAATCTTCTCATGACATTCTTGTCGGTCTCCACCACGTTGAACAACAGCCATGATGATGTTTTCAGTAGCCATGAATGGAAGCTCGGAGTTGATACGACGTTCAATAACCTTTGGATAAACAACCAAACCTGAGGTGATGTTCAGCAAAGTGGAAAGCACAATGTCAGCAGTCAAGAAAGCCTCTGGAATGTGAATTCTTCTACAAGCACTGTCATCCAAGGTTCGCTCAAACCACTGAACAGTGGCAGTGTTGAAAGCATCTTGGTAGCAAGAGGCCAAATGGCGAGCAAGAGAACAGACACGCTCAGATCTCATTGGGTTACGTTTGTAAGCCATGGCAGAGGAACCGATTTGCTTGGACTCGAATGGCTCTTCAATCTCCTTAAGGTTGGCCAACAGTCGGATATCGGTAGCGAACTTGTGGGCAGAGGTACCCAGACCAGCCAAGGCGGACAAGACGTCCACATCAATTTTTCTGGAGTAAGTCTGACCTGTGCATGGATAAGCATAGTCAAATCCTAGTAATTCAACGACTCGCTGGTCCAATTCCTCAACCTTGTCGTGGTCACCTTCAAACAAGGAAAGGAATGATCCCTGAGTACCTGTTGTTCCCTTGACACCCCTAAGGCCAAGGTCGTCTCTTGCTCTTCTGAGATTTCTCAGATCCCAGAGCAGCTCCTGAAGCCAAAGAGTGGCTCTCTTGCCAACGGTAGTCAACTGAGCTGGTTGGAAATGGGTCCAACCAAGAACTGGCATGTCCTTGTAATTAAGAGCAAATTTGGACAGCCGGTCAATGACATTGACAAGCTTTGGAATTAAAATGTCCAACCCCTTTCTCAGGAAGATCAAATCAGCGTTATCAGTAACAAAGCAGGAAGTAGCTCCCAGGTGAATAATACCAGCCGCAGCTGGACAGGTCTTACCAAAGGTGTGAACATGAGCCATAACATCGTGTCTCACAATAGCCTCCTCCTTGGAAGCAGCCTCAATTTCCTCGTCAGTAATGACCAAATGCTCCTTCATTTGTGCAATAGCCTCATCGGTGATGGCCTTGATACCGAGCTCCTTCTCGGCAATTGCCAGGTTGTACCAAAGTTCTCTCCAAGTAGAAAATCGAGTTCTCATGGAGAACAGCGAAGACATTTCTTTGGACGCATATCGCGACGACAATGGAGTAGCGTAACTGTCGTTTTTACTCATCGTGGTTGTTATTGGGTAATGACACAAGACCCATTCCATGAACAACTTTTTCAACTTTTTCCTTCGCACGGCTGACAACGGGTTCGCGAAGCGCGCATTCTGCTAACACCCGTGGTATATAACAACAGTTTGAAATCTGACATTTCTCAATTTAGAGGGCATTCGAGGGTTTATGAATTGTTGGATGTTTTGTAAGTATTAGAGTAGTGTGATGTTTGCGCCGAGCTGGAATGAGATTATGATAAAACATAAAATCGGGACAGGACATAAAAGAACGGAAAAGAGGAAAAAAAAAAAAAGAAAAGAAAAGGTATTGTATCCAAAGATATCAAACTAAAAAAAGGATTTGGCAGAAGCAGATCGAAAGAGTGCTTATTTGTTTAAAATATATTTAAAACAGTTCCTCGGAGTTTTCTGTTAAGCCAGCCGCATGGTAAAAGGCGGTTGGTGGGGTTGCTCCCAACGGGAATGAGGAGAAACAAAATTTGACTATAGGATTGTTCTTCAGTTTCTCGTTAGTGATGTCGTTGGTGTTTGTGTATCTGGCAGCAGTGTTTTTGAATGCGGGTAACTTGTTCATGCAAGTTTTCTTTGCTGTGATGTACTCTGATCTGGAATCAGACTATATCAATCCCGTCGACCTTTGCAACAAATTGAACATGGTAAGAAATGAAAAAGGAGACTTAAGATAGCTTTTGTTAACCAAAATGCTAGTACATTATCCCAGAGGCTGCTGTGCATGCCCTTGTCACCTTCTTGATGTTGATTTCTCGACAATGGGGCACCTTTTTGTTGAATATCCCCTTGCTTGCATTCAATATCCACAAGTATGTCAACAATCAGGTCAAGCTAGATGCGACTGAGATCTTCCGAACTGTCCATAGGTACAAAAAGGAGGCATTTATCAAGCTTGGGTTTCATCTCCTCCTCTTTTTCTATTATCTCTATGCGATGATCATGGCAATTGTCGCCGACAGCTCCTAATGCTTAGCTAATCGAGTCCATTTAAGTGCAAATGCTCTTCTCAGGCTAAAAATTAATATTCTAATTCTGCTCAGTAATGATAAGTAATCCAGAAGTATCTTACATTGATTAACACACTTGAAATCTACTGGGATCAGTCTTACCCGGTAGCCTATTTAGTGTAAATTTGCCGTAAAATAGAGATACATCTGATACCATTTTGTTTACAGCTGTAACAGTCGTGGATTCTTGCAATTCCGTAGGTGAACATATTCCAGCATCTCTGATTATTTGCTCATGCACCCGCCGAAAACACTCGGGTACATGCTGTATATGCTAACTGTAAGTTCCATAGAATGTAGCGCTTTGGTGAGGACTTTGACAGAAGAAATGGCCAACACAGGTTTTCTTTTAGGTTATATATATCTATATATACTTCATGGTTTTTCTCGTCCCGAGCGATAAGAAATTTATAAAGCAGCATCCAAAGTAAAAGTTCTCTATAGAACATCAAGATTCCACTCATTATGAAAGATATGAAACACGAATCTGGCCAAGTAACTAGCAAAGAATTGTGCATGATCCTCTCATGTTAGTGGATGATCAAGGTATGGGGTGCACTGATCAATTGTCAGAATGGTAGAGCTATTTGAATTGCTAGAAACGCCACCCATAAGTAATTTACACCTATTGCATTACTCATCCTTTTCACATTACACACATGGTCAATACCACGATTAGTTAACTTAATAATTTCAACTTCCCCACAAGTACGGTGGATAGATACTCAATTTTTCTCCTGTGCTGCTTATATTATTAGATAAATAGATGATTAATCAATCTACTCCTGTGCAGGTACATATTAGAATAGGAGACTAGAATCATGCAAGAGTTCAGAGAAATTAAGCCGGTAATTTCAGGTATTAGTATCCTATATAACCAGCTTAGTACACCCGTTGAGTAGATACAACAGTCAACAAGGACCAAATCATGCTTTTATATCCAATGCAGAATAGAGTAGACTCTTGTACTAATGTAGGACCATCAAGTAAGAGCAGGTAACCTGGTGAGTGTGTATAATGGTATTGTAATGAAGAATTACATTAGGCAGGAGACAATGCAGTTGCGTCTGGCCCTTGCAGACATTTCGACATATTAGGTGGTTCATAGGTCAAAGCTCTCCATGCATACTATAACCCTGTGAACCACATGGTTAGGTATTTTAGCAATCTATAAGTTCAATGCCCCCTCTGTTGGTGGTCGCCTGTCGGGGTTGTCCAGCAAAATGCAGAGTTTACTTTGGTGTACGAAATGGACTTTCCATACCTCATTAATTGAGGGGAATCTGCCGCCATCAACCGACCCAATGATGAACCTTTCAAATTCCGAAATGTCAGTAGACCGTATGCCAACTCTCCTACTTGAAGTTGTTTACATCTTTTATGTACTCAGGGATGAATTGAGTGTTCTTATTTCTACGGATTTAGAATAGGAAAGAGAGATGACATCTGACAGGGATGAACCCAGGCAATTATAATAATAAAAATCAATTTACTCCTGAGAACATACACATATAATTAATAGAGACTAAATAAATAACGTCAAGTAGGAGAGCTCGCATACTGTGTCTATTAGAATTTCGTCGTTTGAAAGATTCATAATAATAAAATAATAATAATAATCAATCTACTTCTGAGTACATACACGTAATTAATAAAAATAAGTGAATACCATCAAGCAGGAGGGCTCAGATATTGGCTCAGATATTGGCTCAGATATTGGTCTATTTCTGACATTTCGGCGTATTGAAAAGTTATTTGAAAGATTCATTAATAATAATAATAATAATAATCAATTTACTCCTGAGTACATACATTTAGAATTAATAAAAATAAATGAATAACATCGAAAGATTCATCATTGGGTTAGTTGCGCGCTGGAAAACCCGGAAGATACGTCGAAATTCAATACTTCAAAATTATTGCAATCCTAAATTTCATATTTCTTCGTGCATTAACGCTATATCTTCGCTTCTGCGTCTCTGACAGACCCGGATTCATTAGACGGAGTTAAACGGACATAACAGTTTTTACGGAGTTAAGCGGAGATAAGCCCCTTTTTTCCGCTCTGTTATGTCTCAGATTTGTTTTTTTTCACGAGCGGTTCGATGGTCTAGTTGGTCATGGCACCTGCTTAACACGCAGGACGTCCCCAGTTCGATCCTGGGTCGAATCACTCTTTTATTTCAGGTTTTTTTTGGCATTCATGAATGCATGCACGTAGCACTAAATATTTCTGTGTATGCTCATATTTTTATCATTTTCTATATACTGTTGTTTTGTCGCAGAAGTATTTATTATAAGTATGACATATATAGGTTCGTGGGTTTGGATGCGTAAGCCTAACAAGCTTGTAAACACTGAGAATACTACCTGATGCACATCTCTCGGCGTTACTCCTTATTTCATCCAGCCAACTCTAGATATATTCACAATACAGATAAACCTAAAGCTTCGAGTTGGCGAATCCATGAACAATATCGCCAGTTCTAGTTCTCAGCTCTTTTCTAAGTATCTTTCCAGAAGGATTTTTCGGGATGGCGTCCATTAC
The DNA here is from genome assembly GCA_030585065.1 of Blastobotrys persicus. NCBI lineage: Eukaryota > Fungi > Ascomycota > Dipodascomycetes > Dipodascales > Trichomonascaceae > Blastobotrys > Blastobotrys persicus. The sequence goes on from JAJMBO010000051.1 coordinate 33,623, forward strand.
TACTACACCGCCCCATAGTCGTTTATGTCTAGAAACTTTGGCATCAAACCATTTTTTGATATCCAAGGGACTAGTCTCCCGGTCTGTCAAAACAATAAATGCTCTTGGATATTCAGAACCTTCCTCTGGCACATGGTGACCCACAACAGCGGCATCCAAAACTTTTGGATGTGTGAGAAGTATGGCCTCAAGTTCCGCAGGGGCAACTTGATGACCTTTTGACTTAATCAGCTCTTTCACACGATCAACAATGTAAAATTCCTCCTTCTCGTCCACAATGGCAACATCCCCAGTTTTAAACCAGCCATCAGGAGTCAAGACCTCTGCTGTTGCTTTGGGGTTCTTCAAATAACCCTTCATAATGTTAGGCCCCTTAACCCACAACTCACCACGCTCTCCCTGAGGCACATCGTTACCCTCAGGATCAACCACTCGTGCCTTCACTGAAGGAACTAACCAACCAACGCCAGCTTGTTTGTAGTCCTTCATATTTACATCAGGCAAATGGGTAACTGGGGTGGTTTCAGTGAGACCATAGCCTTGCATAATTTCACATCCTATTCTTGCGCTAACTGCTTGGATCAGAGAGTCACTCAACGGAGCTGCACCGCTAATTAACTTGTTAATTGAACCTCGGATGTTGTATTGGTCAACCAATGGACTCTTGGCGAAAAGTACCATTATAGGAGGCACAACATGGAGGTATCGAATGTTGTACTTCTTAATTGCTTTGAGTGTTTGTTCAAAGTCGAACTTCTCAAAGATAATGACCTTGACCCCAGCACGTGGTAGACAATAAATCAGTTTCATGAGGCCAAAAATGTGAGACATAGGTAGAAAGCCACTGAAAATATTTCCTGGTATATAGTCTTTTGCGCAGGTCACCTGTTGCAAAATGTTTGAAGTAAGGTTCAAATGCGTGGTCATTACTCCTTTTGGAATACCACTAGTACCGGAAGAAAAACAATAATAAGCATCCTTAGAACCTGCCAAATTACCTGGAAGGGCAACAGGCTCGATAGGTGAATATGATTGAGCCTCTTGAACTAGGTCTTCAATAGTAGTAATGTGCTTCACAACCGAACCACCCATATTAGTTGCTTTCTTGACCGTATCAAGTAACGGATCAGTTGAGATTACCAATTTAGTTGCGGACACAGTTAATTGATGGTTCAGTTCCTTTGGAACATAGGCGATATTTGCAGGCGTGATAATGGCCCCGAGCCCAAGAACACCGTAATGAACTGACGGAGTATAGAGTCTGTTGGGTGAAAAAATGCATACCACGTCGTCATACTGAATGCCATACTTAGTCTTCAGCAGATTAGAAATTCTCTTGGACAGATCAAATATCTCTCGAGCGGTCAGAGTTTTGCCGGTGACAGCATCAACGTAAACTTCTAAATCAGGATTCTTCTTAAATGGAGGGCTATCCTGCATAAAAGAAACACAGTTTCCATAGTATAGATTAGGTAGTTCGCCGAGCGGAGACGTGTACATGTTGCTTTACTATCGCTGGTTGTAGCCCCGGGGAAAGACGTGCTCTTATAGATATGTCGGAGTTTCGGCCTCCGAAGGAGCGTACCCCTCCTTTCCGTGGGATTAGAGTCAAAACTCAGCGGAGTAGTCAAGAGGAATCTTGAGATTTCGTTGATATAGGTAGAAAAACTGCGGATTCTTCGGTAAGAAACTTCTTGCAAGTCTTGTGTTCACGGGGAAGTGGCATTCTATCCACAATTGAGTTCCAAATAGAAGATATATCCAGGGGGCGGTGGCGGAAGCGGCAGTAAGATGCGGGGTAGACATTATTTACCTAGAGTGCAAATCTGCTACGAACAAAACTACAATCTGGTTGTACCTTTTATAAAAAATATCAGAAATTGGCATTAGAAAGTCATAACGTTTACTTAACACCCAACCTCTCTGAGAACCAGCTCAGTATGTGCTTGGGCAATCTAACGGGGATCTAGTCTATAACCTTAGCGTATAGGCTCAATTGAGCTCAGAGAATAGCCAGACCCCCTTAAGTATGCATATATTCACTTCTATAACGACCCAGAGCCTTGCTCTCTGCCAGGATACGAATAATTGAAGTAGTGACTTTGGGCCGGGCCGGGACGGCAGTGCGGGGTAGCTCCAACAGCCGAGGAAGATAGGTCTTATATAAGCTACCGCTTCATCCATACAATGCCGGACAGATAACCGATAAGATGAAGCACGCCACAGCCACCAGTGGTTTTTTTCAAGACGGCCCTCGGCTAGAAAACCCGTACAGCTCTGATAAGAGTCTTCAGCGCATTCTAGCTCATTTCGTTCCAAAGGATGTGTTGTCCAAGGCCGTCGGAAACGAGCTGGTGAAGCTTGGAGATAAGGTGATCAGTGACGAAGTGTTCGAATGGGCCGAGGAAGCGGAAAGAAACCTTCCATTCATTGTACAACAGGACACTTTTGGCCACTCGCTGAATAAATTGGTGACCAGTGCAGGATGGAAGAGGTTAAAGGAATTTGCAGCAGAAGAAGGTATTATATCAACCTCTTTTGAACGTCGCTATGACGAATATAGCCGTGTAATTGGCTTTGCAAAGGAGTTTATTTTCACGCCAAATTCTGCAATTGTGACTTGTCCGCTGGCTATGGCTGACGGATGTGCGCGGTTAATTGAAATACAAAAGCCTGCAAAGGGTACGTGGAAACGCGAGGTGTATGAACATTTGATCACCCGAGACCCGAAGGAAGCATGGACTTCTGGACAGTGGATGACTGAGCGCCCTGGTGGATCTGACGTGAGCCGAACGGAGACAGTTGCATACAAGACTGACCAAAAAAACCAATATCTCTTGAAGGGATTCAAGTGGTTTTCGAGTGCCACTGACTCTGAAGTCACAGTTACATTGGCACATAGAGATGAAGGCAATGGGAAGGAGGGTCTCAGCTGCTTTCTTGGCGATCTAAAAGGCGGCGGTGTGCGCTTGCATAGGCTGAAGGAGAAGTTTGGAACTAGAGCTCTTCCGACTGCAGAGTTGGAGCTTTCTGGGCTTCAAGCTGAGCTTGTTAGTGAACCAGGAAAAGGTGTCAAGACGATTGCTGCTGTTCTTAATATCACTCGAGTCCATTCAGCAATCGGATCCATTGGCTTTTGGAGACGTGCGTACATGATCGCTCGGGATTATTCCCGTCGTCGCAGTGTGTTTGGTAAAAAGCTTAACGAGGTCCCCGCACACGTAATGACGTTGGCCAATCAAGAAGTGTTGTTGAGAGGATACAGCTTTTTGGCCTTTTATGCGGCGTCACTGATGGGCTTGGTAGAGACATCCAAAGCTAATGATCATCACCACGTCTTAGTGCGACTTGTCCCTGGCCTGGCAAAGGCAGGAGCTTGTAAGGCTGCTGTGAATAACATTCCAGAATGCATGGAAGCCATGGGCGGCGTTGGGTTTTTGGAACATGATATTAAAATGAATATTGCCCGTCTTCAGCGTGACGCTCAAGTGAATTGCATTTGGGAAGGTACCACCAACGTGCTCTGTGACGACCTTGTTCGATATCTCAAAAAATCCTGGTCTTCAGCGCGCTCGTCCCTTCACTGGCTGGTCAGCACCAACACCCACCCTAACCAGGACCATGGAGAATTGAAAAACAACCTACGAAAAGAAGTTTACTTTCGCTTTGGGCGATGGATCGATTCCTTTGAGCTCAAATCTCTCGAGGATGCTCGCAGAGAAGCGAGGGCTATTATTCTTGAACTTGTGGACATTCTTGCTGGATCATTCCTCGCAGCAGACATGAGGACTACTGGCTCCATGGAGGATGAGGCCGCTTGCAAGATAGCTGAAAAATGGATTCGTCCATCGGCCGACAGAGGCCCTGGTACTGATTACCTTATTGTATATGGCGAGCGTCCAACCCATCCCAAGCTTTAATTAGTGACACTTATGAATTATCTCATTAGCTGAATTTGGTTTTCCCTTGGCCCCCCTAAATATATTATAACACTGTCCGATTATTGAGATAGTCTGTAGAATAACCTCATGCGATTGTTATTTTTACAGTCTTTAGATAACCTGATAAATACAAAAAGTCAACGCCTTGTGCGGACGAAGAAATACGCCTTATCATGTTTTAATGAGAACTCGCCCTCATTCTGGGTAAGTTTGTTTACGCTCCAGAAGCGCTGCCATTTCAGTTTGTTGTGTTTGTTATATCCACTTGAGCGGATTTTCAGATGCATATAGAAAAGATAGCGATCTACCGAGCCCTGTGTTTCAATCAATAATTGCCCATCCCTAGTGTCTATAGCCCATGTTCCATGAGCTATTCCTTTCTGATTGCCAAGTACGGTCCCGTCATCCCGGGAATACACAACGTTTCCATTTATGTTGTCGTTGAGATATCTCTTGTTAAAGCGAGGAACAACGTCGGCCGGCTCATCTGTTGTTAAAAGGTTGATGCAGGTACCATCGTCGAAAAACCTGAGATATCGATAATAGGTAACCATATGGATGGGTGCATTCCATGTCTCACCGATACCAGGTCGAAGATAATTGCACGTACTAATATATACTCCATTAAACCAGATCCTCGGCCGTTCTAGAAACATGCGACGCCATGAATGGTTGTAAATGTTGTTTGCAATAGTTTCCACATCAATTGAACCGCCATATTCCTCGACACAGTTCTCTGAATAGTGCTGCCTCCCGTATTCTTTCAAGCACATTGCTTTCCAAATGCCCTGAGTGGTGTATCCAAGATATGCCATTTTTGTGCATGTAAAGGTCATTTTAGTAAAGTCAGAAAGATTGGTCAGAGCAATTGTTTTCAGTATCAGAGCCAAAACTTCAGGAGGAAGGTGCATAATAGGTCCATCAGGTATTTTTCCTTCATCCTCTTCTTTATCGTGAAGCGCCATATCTCGCAACCCATTCATCAACTCCTCTTCTTCTACACTGACAGCGCTTTTAGAAGCTTGTTTTACAGTTGCCTGTGGTTTCACTAGAGAGTAATACTTTTCACGATACAGTTTATCCACTCGTTCGTTCTTCCTGAAGGCATCACGATAATGCTTCACTGCATCTGCCATTTTACCCACATGCTCCCGATCTACTGCCTTTTCGAACGATTCGAGCGCAGACAGATCGTTTTCCGAAAGCGTTTTATTGATAAAGATCTCTTCTTTCTTGTGAACCTCGGGTTTAAATGTATGGTCTTCGGATGTGAACATTACTCTTGGTTCTTCATTGCCTGGGACTCCACTGTATTCACATTCATGTCTTTGAACCCTCTGCTCGCGGACTTCTGGTGCCAATCCCGGCCTAGGCCTTGCGGGCTCAGAATGTTGTGGTCTATCCCGCTGCCTCTGGGCGACCTCCCGACGCCATTGCTCGCGAAACTGTTCAAGATCTTCAGACATCTCCTACAAGACTAAGCTATACGAGGAGATATCAAAAAAAGGGCCCGTCATGCAGACTTTAATGGTCATAATTATCTCCAGTCTTGACGAATGGGCATATCGGGTCGGCCTTCCGGGCTGAAACATACAAATTCGTATTGACATAATAAATTATTCTAAACTGGACGACCATTTACGACGGTTTATCAGCAGTTTGACAGTTCAACTGTTAGCTCCGACTCCGAAATAAAGTGTGATTTAATAATACCATGTTGTCAGATTCTGAATTGCTTCTATTGTTGAAACCTCTATCTCATATATACTTCAGGCTTCAGCAACCGGAGCGGAAGTGTTAGCCCCCATTCGCCAACTAAATTTGTACGAACAAATGTCCAGTCTAACTGTTTTTGGTAGATAAATATTTCACTTTTAGTTGTCGTCGTCGTTTTTATTGTTGGAATTGGCCAGCGATTTCAGTCGTTCTAGTTCTTCCATTTCCTTTATTTTTTTCAGATCGTCCTCACTAGGTTCATAGAGATGCCAGATGGTGTAATGGATCAAGCCTGCGACACGGAAACCCATTCGTCGGCACATTTTGCCAAAGCCTTCAGTTTCTGCATGGTTCCAAAGTGCAAAACCTGGGAAATTAGCTCCATGTCTAAATACTTTGGCTCGCGCGAGGATGGAAACTCCACCAATGCCGTCCAATTCTAACAGATCATCCGGATTGCCCTCAGGGGATCGTAAATATGCCAAATGAGGTCTCCAGGTGGGATACTCTGCGTAGCCCTCGACTATAACTTCATCCTCATCTAACGTTTTGGCTAGTTCTAGAGCTGGCTCCGTCTCCTGCCATGAGTTTAGGTCATATGGCTGTTCTCCGCCCAACCATTGGGGCAGCGGTCGCCATACATTGGGCACAATAACATCTTGATCATGCTTCATCAAATCTTCAATTATAGTAGCTGGCGCAGTCTCAATATCAGCGTCTCGCCAATACACCCAAGTGTGGTACGGTCTCAGAGCAGCCGAAAGAAGCCAATTACGTGCACGGCCCATGACTTTTCTGCGTTTTCCTTGCACGTGAACACCATGTCTGTCATCAACTCCTTGGCCGACAAGTTGGCCGAAGTCTTTTTCAAAAATCATAATCTCGTTGAACGCATTTCTCGGCTGCTTTTGGATTCTCTCCAAATGACTGTTGAGACCCTCTCGCGTATTGTCATCCGTGTCGGAAACCATGAATGCAATATCAATCAAATGATGTGGGTATGTAAGATTCTCAAGGTGACTGAACATGAGTGGCAAAACTGGAGCTGCATTTCGCAATGGAATACACATGAGCAAACGTTCATCCTTGTCTTTGCCGTTGGCTGATCCTTGATAGTCGTTAAAATCGTAATATTCCACCGTATCGTGCATGTAGAAATTGCCATAATACTTTAGAATTTTGTGTCCACTGGAAGTCACTGTCAGGAACCGCAGTAGCCCTAAAAACAATAGGATTGACCAAAACACATTGAGGATCATCCGAGTTCTTGCATTCTTTCCGATGAATCTATGATGCAGCCGGTTTTTTGGTTTATAATGCGCGTTGGGCTCGTATCTAATGCAAAATGTTAGTTCCAGCTTTATTCCAATGAAATCTGGTCACCTGAATCTATTCACGATAATTGTCCGCTCGCGTCGAGGCTCATTGCAGCTCTTTATTCCGACGATTCCGCATGAACTGCCAGCACGGGCAATAAAATCATTATCTGACATCTCAGCGGCAATACAATGGATCTCGGCTAGCGTGAGGAAACGGATATAACTCTGCCATCGCCCATTGCAACTCACGCATTGCACCGACCTAATTCTCACATCGACCTGCTGGCCCCAAGACCGCCGGGTACGCGTGGGCTAGAACATATACCGGACCAAAGATGCTGCAATTGACAAACCTGCCAACAAATGACAAATATAATGTCATAGAACTTGAGGAAATTGCAACCTGCTGGTAAAATCACGGAGTTTTCATTCTTCTGCTAAAAGACGATTCATACACGGGGGCAACCGGAGTTAAAGCTTAGCCAAATACTCACCGAGGAAGATCATCATTCTTTTTATTCGATCCCGTTATCGTTCGTAAATTCATTTTCGTGGTTTCCCCTAAAATAATGCCGAGCTTACGTCCGTAACTTGGTGACACAGATGATACGTGTATATCGGTCTCCCTCCGATCTTATCGAGCATACATGCAGGTCAGTGCATGGAGCTTTTACCACAACGTACTCCAGCTTCAAGCGATTAAAGATTAGCTATTGCTTTGTTTCTCCTATTGTTCAACTTCTATGGTTTTTAGATATGCATCTGTATAACCGTTGGTGCTAGAATGTAAGCTACTCTTGATAAGAACCTATTACCTTGAAATTTATCGTTCTTGAAGTCCGCTTTCTGCTGGCTTGAACCAATGGCTGCGCAGCTCGTTCCATACAGACTGTGAGAGGTCTTGAGCACGTGATTCAGTGGCAGCGTGGGCTTCAATATAGACCTTGAGCTTCGGCTCAGTACCGCTTCCGCGTGCAGTGAAAACCACTCCTTCATCAGGATTGTCGTTCGACAGGGTTACTGTGATCATTTGTACTGACGACGACACCGGCAAAAGGGGTTTATGGTCAGGTGTGCTTGAATCATAACCAACAGTCAAATCTCTCCAGCGCTGAACCTTGTATGGGCCAATTGTCTTCGCGTAGGGTCTACCCAAACTGCGGATTGTCGAAAATACGGAATCTGTGAGAGATGGGTCATTAGAGATGTAGTAGGAATTCTTCTCCGCAAAATGTCCAACCTTTGAATATAGCTGCTGCATCCGCTTGTAGCCGTCAGTACCTTTTCTGTTCCAATCGGCAGCCATTTGCACAAAGACGTATGCTGCAGATATACCATCTTTGTCATGCACCACTGGAAACATGTAGCCTAGAGCCTCTTCATAGGCAAATGGGACAGTGTAACCCTCTGATTCCAGTTCGATGGCTCGATTACCAATCCATTTGAACCCGGTCAATGTATCCTCCCACTTGAATCCCATCATAGATGCCAAATGCTTATTAAATTCACTCGATACCGTTGAGTTCAACAATGCAAGCTTGTTCATGTCCCCCTGATACCTGCTCACAACGAATTCTCCAAAAAGGCTGCCAATTTGGTTTCCGGTCAGTTGGGTCCATTCTCCGTCAGTTTTAACTGCGGCAACAAACCTATCGGCGTCTGGATCATTGGCTAAAATCAAATCTATTCCATTTTGATCAGCTGTTTTTATGGCTAAATCCAAAGCACCTTTTTCTTCAGGGTTTGGAAACTTTACTGTAGAAAAGTTGGGATCAGGCTTGGCTTGTTCTTCAACAACAACCACATGTTCCTTAGACAATCCAAGCATTTCGATTGCTCGCATAAATGAAGGTAGACCAACTCCATGCATTGGGGTATAAACCAGTCTCAATCCCTCGCCGTTCTGAATCTTCTCAAATTCCAGTTTATTCTTTATGGCTTGGTAATACGCCTCTTCAACTTTTTTCTTGGTCAAGCTGTCCACGCTTTCAGAGTCTAGCAATTTTGTATCCCAAGTCCATGGCTTTAAATTGTCCTCGATACTTGCTGAAATACCACTGTCATGAGGCGGAATGATTTGACAACCGTTTTCCCAGTAGACCTTATAGCCATTGTCTGATGCGGGGTTATGGCTGGCAGTGATCATAATACCGCAAGCAGCCTTCAATTGGTCCACGCCGAACGGAACCAGAGGTGTGTGAATCAATCCAAACTGATACACCTTGAACCCCTGTTGAACAAATGCTAAGCACGCCAATTCTGCAAATCTGGCCGAATTGAATCTATGATCGTGTCCGATTACCACACCTCGTTCACAGCCGTTCGGCACTTTCTGTGTTACATATTTAGCCAATCCCTGCGAAGCTTGCAAAACCGTAACATCGTTCATCCTACTGAACCCCGCTTCCATTCTGGCCCTCAAGCCGGCCGTACCAAATTGGATCCGTTTTGAAAGTCGTTTCTCCAGCTCATTTAAGTCTCTCTGCTCCCATAGTGACTGGATTTCCTTCCTGGTATTCTCATTCTTTCAGATATTAGCCATAACTCAGCAATCTTACATCACGCGATGCTTACGGTATCTATTTCTAACCACTTAGTAACCAGCTCGTTAATTTTCTCCTCCATGTTTCTTGTTTGCCTGAGCGACAGTAGATCAAATCAGCCATTTATCGCTGCACCGGTCCGACGCAAACCGTCGGCGGCAACGAGCCACTATACCGATTAAAAACAACCCTAATTCAAAGAATACTTTCAGTTGGGATTAGGAAACACAGCACAAGTAGGTCTAAGAAGATTAACACAATTAATATACAAAATCTAGAATAAGTTACAGTAGGTCACTTTCAAGTTCTTTGACTAGCTCATCTTCATCGTAGCCTTCAATTTCGGATGAGCCGCCGTCTTCTGGATTTGGCTTAGATCGTTTAGCGGTGGGGTGTAGGTTGTCGACGTCAGCGTAGTCTCGCTTCTTGTTATTTTTCGTAACCTCGTTAGTGTCCGTCTCATTATCGTCGTCATTGTCATCGTCATCATTATTATCATCCCCGTCATTGTCTTCATCAGAGGATGCCATGAAATCTTCTACTTCCTTATCAATCTCGTCCCAATTAACGTCTCCCTGGTTTAAAGATTTCATGAAATTTTCAGTGTCCAAATTTTGGTCGTAATTATCGGCGTCTTTGGGCGGCCGCTGCTCTGAAAAATCTAAATTCTCATCTCGCACCACTTCGATCTTGTACTTATCTTCAGGTTGCCGTGTCCATTCAGAGATACATGCGAAAATCCAGTCGCTGTATACAATGTGAATATTGCCATGTGCCGCAGCTTGCTGGACCTTGCGGGTTCCGCCAGACGAAGCAATCACATGGGTGACGGTATCGACAAAATCAGCTACTACAACGGCACCGAAGCTTCGGACCCATTGCACAATGTCCGCAGTATCAAGATTTGTACCCAACGGTAAGATTCCGGAAAACAGGAATACGCAGCCTTTAAACACCTGCTTCTTAATCTTGGGTATTATATCATTCGTGTCGGGTTCTGTTGTAATGTTCCTAGCGCGATTTTTATCCAGCTCGTGGTAAAACTCTTCATGCACTTTTCGTAACGCCTTTTCAAGTTTAGGCAGCTCCTCGTCATTGTCAGTTAACAGATGCTTGTGGTGGTGCTGATGATGCTCTGAGTCCTCTGTTTCATCATCGCTTTCTTCTTCATCTTCTGAGTTCTCCAAATCCTTCTGCAACTTCGCCAACGGCCGCTCCGCTTGTTGCTGTTCCAGAACCTCAATCCGCTCATCAGCCTGAGCCTTTAATAGTTCTGGATTATCTTCGCCGCCAGCTATCTGGACAAGCTGGTCAACAGGAGATGCTTTCACCTCATCTTCAGACCGCTTATGATTGTCTATGCCTTCTGAACTACCATTTCCAGGCCTGCCGTTGCTCTTTTCGCCGTCGCCATTGCCATCCTCATCTGTCTGGTTCTCAACATCCTTTTTCTTTGCCAATGCAGCTGGATTGACTGAAGTTTGCTTGTTCATCTCAATCATTCCGTTCCGCTGTGGAAGGAAACTTGAGTTGATATCGCCGATTCCTACAAAGAAGTTGTACGGAATGACCTTAATCAGGTTCGAACTCCACTTCCAGACGTCGCCACGGTCATCAATAATCGCCACCATTGATGTTGACACAGGAAACAGTCGTTTCAGGCTCTTTTGCACCAAACTGCCACTCTCATCACGACTCAGTATTCGGTCTCCGAAGAACTTTCCCTCTGGGTCGATAATTTTGGCAATAGCACGAGCATACGACTTAGTCGCCATAGTGTATACGTGCATCTCATACATGTCGCTCATTGATTCTAGGAACTTCTGCAACCCTGGTCGTACCTTTACATAATACCAGCATGTCGTGGTCGCGTTATACTTCAGCGAGCTAGCGTTTGACGGATGCGGCAGTATCTTCTCCTCTAGGCTAAATGAATGAACGTTTTTTACCGCTTCGTAATTCGGATTCGACGGATCCTTCATCCATTCTCCAATTGTGGGATCCACTGCTGCATGGATAACTGTTTGGTCCAAGTCGACAACGAGAATTAACTTTCGTTCCCCTAATAGCCTGTCCGTTGAGGTCTTTTCGATCCTTTCAGCTTCGTTATAAGACACCTTCAACCCGCTGGTATCGTGGGCCATAGAAATCGGCGCTCGATCCTTATTGTTGAATTCTGTGTAATCCTCCTGGTCTAGGGATGCGCCACAAATTGCACACAATCCACCATATTGAACTGAGTGCGTACACGGTTCCATCAAGCTCACAACGTCAAAGCTCGCTCGATCCACTTCATCTCCTACCTGAACATACCATTCCTGGATCTCGCCGTCAATCGGACATTCAAATGTCGAATGGAATTCTTTTTTAACTTTTTGTGACTCCCCGCCTTCTTCAACCTCATGCCAATACTTGTAGCGCATAATTGGCGTATGGCGTGCAACAGAAGCCCCCACAGGCCTCAGAATCGCCGTAATCGTTACAGGAAACAGCGTCGACTGCGGAAGATTAACCTTCGTAGGTTCAAGCATTCTCGTCTCCAAGTGCGTGTGCTTCGGATAATATCGTTGGAGAAGTCTAGTATATCTGTAAATATCTCTGCTATGCCGCCAGATTGGACTCTATCCCCCAGTAGCTTGTAACCTCGTCTTTGCGCTTGTATCTTTTGTCTGCTTATCCCCGTAGTGGAGTGCGGGCGTTCCTAAGTGCTTACGTCCCAACACGCGCATCACGCGATCCCCATGACATGACAATGTATATCTTCTCCCGGGCATCGCAATAGCAATGGGCTACCTCTAGACATTTGCAACGGCATCAGAGCTCATTGGTTGCGTCGTTCAGGACCCTAGGTAGCGGAAATACTATGACTTGTTATATATAGTAGTATTACTATTATTAACATCCCGTCACGTGACTAGACTTCCTTTTTAATAGCAAGTATGGCCCTGGAAGTCTAGTTCGATGCCACTGTAAATAAGTTTACCGGGTGCCAGGGCACTAGCAATAGAACTACTTTAGACGAATCTAAGTGGGTTGGTTCGTGGATCGATCTATTAATACAATATTAAATATAACGCTTCCTGTCCCAGTTAATGATTCCGGAATCTCGGACTCCTTGGACGTCTGCGCTTTTCTGGGAATAAATTTTCCGTACGCTAGCAAAAGCAGCATTGAATTCATGGTCAATAAGGTCTGCATCAGCACCCTGATTCGTTGTGTTTGCAGTTTCCGACGGCAGTTCCTGGCGCCGTTCCTCTTTTAACTGCTTTAGCTTTCGCTCGCGCCGTTCATTGATCTCTTTGCGCTTCCGAGCATACTCAACCACATCAAAGTGCTTGCTGGCCGTCCGTATCTCAAACGGGTCGTATTTGTTACGCTCGGAAGCCGTCATAGCCGTAGTGTTGGCACCACCGGTGGTAGCCTTTATTACGTTTCCTCCGAGAGAAATCTTGAGCGACAGCTTTTTTGGTTTTTCTTCAGATGGAGGCAAGTCATCCACTGGCGCATTTTCTTGTGGCGTGGATCCCAAGGCAGGCGTCACCCTGGGGGAAGTGGCACCGGGGAGACTCATTACTGGCGGTTCTTGGTCATCATCCTCCTCGTCCTTTGCGTTATTAGTACTTCTCTTTTCGTCATCATGCTCGTCGTCATCGTCATTATTATTGCTTCGTCGCTGACTCTGGTCCACTTCGACCTCCACCATTTCTTCCTCCTCCTTCATCTCGTCATCCTCATCGACGACCAGATTTTCGTCGCCCAAGCGCACAGTTTCCGTTAGTCTGCGCAACGCTGCTTCTGCCAGCCTGCCCTCCTCGACAATTTTCTCGCGAAGTTGCCTAGGATCAGTGATCCGCTCGGTATACTGCGGAGTGGCCATAAACGTGTGATCTGGTGGGTACGACGGCAACCACGCGGGCACATGCGCACCTGGAGCCTTTCTATTTGGAACCAACTTGGCCAGCGAATGTGCTGGGACATCGAAAAAGGGCTTCGCAGAATCCGGAATCGGTTCCTCGGTGGGGTCGATTTGTAGCTGATTTAACAAATCAATATATCGCGACGAAATATGCGTCTGTTGCTCCAAATCATGTATCCGAATACCCGTGAAACGTAATAGCATGGCCACGTCTTCTAGCGAGGGACTCCGTCGTCGCTGGATCGCGCTCACTTTGTGTAATCGCATACATAATTCCAACAAATGCTCCTCAGTCAGTATACATATGTATTCAAACACTTCTGCTGTCATGTTAATCCCCTGCGACCCTAATATCGCGGCGATGGCCTTTTGGAAAATCTCTTGCATCGTGTCTAATCTCCACGCTTTTGCATTGGGCTCGTGTTCTTGGAGCATCGCCACTCGTCGGCTCACTCGCGCTGATTGTTCGTCCTTTGTCTGCTTCTCATTCGTCATACTCTCTCCGTCTAGCCACCCAACAAAAAGCGCGAAATAAATAAATACGGGGTAATGACGGCTTCTGTTGCCTTTTTGCTGGTTATCCTCGTAATCGTTGTGAAATTCTGCCGAAACAGGGTCGTCAAGACAACCTCCCAATTGAGCGCATGCATGCACGATTATGAATATTCAGACCCTTCCGGTTGAACAAGTCTATTGTTTACATTTTTTTCTCAGTACGAGGTAGGCATTACTCTGTTTTTATTGTTCTGTAGTACATCTTACGCTATTGGGATTGGTCAACTTCATGCAGGGTGCAAAAAACAGCAGACCTCCGCCATCTATTTCTGCTGCCCTTTCTCTATGCTCATGCGTCGTTCAATAGACTCCTTTGTGAAGATCTTACCCGGGTTCAAGAGCTCGTGGGGATCAAGGGCGAGCTTGATGGTTCGCATGACACCGATAGCATCTGCACCAAGCTCATCAGCCAAATAGTCAAGCTTGCCTGCACCTACTCCATGCTCGCCAGTGCAAGTTCCTTCAAGCGCTAACCCGTTATAAACAATGTTCTTTGCCACTTTCTTGACCTGTTCCTTATCGTCGTCTGTATACATGATGCTCGCGTGGAAGTTACCATCACCGACATGGCCCAAAGCACTGCCAAAGATCTTGTTGTCAACGATATCTTGTTTCGTGGCAAGGACAAGGTCTGCCAGCTTAGACATGGGTACAGCCACATCTGTCGAGTATACTTTAGAGTTTTTGGGCGCAAGGGCCATTAGGCTCCATAGAGCTTCCTTGCGGGCTGCCCAAATCTGCTGTTCTTCCTTCTTATTGGATGCAAATTCAAAGTTAGTGCTTCCATGTTTTTTAGCTAACTCCCGGGTTTGCTCAATTTGTTCGTCGACATAAGCATTGGTTCCAGAGAATTTAAAAAAAAGAGTTGGCTTTTCTTCAAACTTCTTGGCCGTGTACCCTGCTTCATTGACTGCCCACATCTGCACATCATCCATCAATTCAACTGCGTGGACTGGGACCCCCGCCCTGATCACGTCAATTGCTGTCGACGTGGCATCACGGACAGTAGGGAAGGCGCAAGTTGCAACGGTAGTTCTTTGTGGCACAACTTCTAACTTGACGGTGATTTCAGTCACCAATCCTAAAGTTCCTTCAGATCCGCAGAAAATATGATTCAGATTATATCCAGCAGAACTCTTCTTGGGGCGTTGCTTGGTCTTGATGATTGTACCATCGGCCAACACCACAGTCAAATTGATGACGTGATTCCGCATAGGCCCGTAACGAACACAGTTAGTACCTGAGCACGAGGTATTGACCATCCCACCAATTTTAGCTGTTGGACCAGGGTCGACTGCAAAAAAGAGCCCAGTACCCAAGGCATCGAGGTGCTTGTTCAAGTCCATCCAACCAACGGCCGGCTGAACCGTACAATCCATATCATCAGGTCTGACTTCAAGAATCTTGTCCATGTTGGCAAAATCGATACAAATGCCACCGAAGTTGGCACTGAAGTTTCCCTCTAAACTAGATCCTCCAGAATACCCAATCATCGGCAGCTTGTACTTGTGACAGACCTTTGCAATGGCAGAGACCTGTTCAGTAGATTCTGGGTACACAATTGCAATTGGCAAGGTTTCACAATTATAGGTGGACCATTCAGAATAGCCATGCGTCTTCAAATCATCCTCCTCTGTACTGACACCGTCCTCTCCTAAAATCCGTCTAAGCTCAGGGAGCGCCAGGTCGAATTCATTCTTTCCACCATATTCCTGCTGGACTAGATTACGGTCAATGGATTCGGATCTTTTACCTACAAACTTGGGCGAAGATTCGGTCTGCTCATAACACCTTTTAGCCACATAGAAGGATAGTCCCGCAGCCACTACCGAGCTAGCGGCGGCCAAACCGAATGAACCACCGGAAGGAATAGACCTGCCACTGGAAACCAGGCGCTTATTTAACACTATCCGATGGCCCCTAGAAATAACCCGCACAGCTTGTCGTGTAAACATAGCTCCCCGTGTCCCTGATTTAGGCGTTCCTTTATACGGTCGGAAGATTTAAGCGAACTCGCGGCTACATTGTGGGGGTGCCCCTCAGCGGAAACCCCACGCGTTCGGCAAAACCTATCGGCCGAGTTCGAGATCACTTTTCTGCGTTGAATACGGATAAGATAGGGCTTATTAGGTAACGATTCAGCGGAGAGATAGTTTTGTGCTGTATGTTAGGTCTTTATTCATTTTTTCATTAATTCTCGTTTGTTTCTTTTTTTTTTTTTTGTTTGTTTGTTTTGTTTTCTTCGCTTTCACCGACATTTAGCCTGATCCAATAAAGGCTATGTCACAGGAATTAGACAAGCATTTACTAGTCAACTGAACACCCTGATCCATGTTGGGTGGTTGTTGGCTTCGTTAAATACAAACTGCGGATCTTCAATTAGAAAACCAGCCTTTTTTTGTGGGAGATATTACAATTTGTTTTCAGTACTTTCGAAGCGACAACACGAATTACATGAGTAATGCCTATTATCTCTCAAGGTGTAGCCTGCGCAATTCTACTTTATGTAATGTTCAAGCATAATCCGCCTTCCTCTGTCGGAGAACAATTAATCGGTACAGCCGCTAAATGTCCATCTCAAACGCAATTTTTGACTGAGCGAAAGAGGAATCGTTGACATGTGTGCACCACCGTCCTTTTCCGGAAAAGACAAGTCAAATTGAATATTAAAATTGTACAGATTGATGCAGTCTATTAAATAGGATTGTGTTGTTTTAGCTTGTTAGACTTGACCATCGAGAAGAGCTTCCACTGCGCCTTGGACATTGCCACCAGCACGGCGGAGGGCCCGCACATTACGGTCGAAATCAGTGAAGCCAAGCTCATTCAGCTGTCGTAGCTGCGATTCATAGCGCTCCTCAGGAGGTCGATTGTCTTCCGGTTCCTGAGCTTGTCCACCTCCAAACATACCCTGCAACAAGGCAGGGTCAAATCCGCCACCACCTTGGCCGCCGAGTAGTGCAGCAAACGGGTTTTGCTGTCCAGTAGCACCACCATCCCCAGAAGCCGGAGGATTGCCAAATAATGCTGCAAATGGATTTCCACCAGCGGCAGCAGAGCCACCACTGGCATTTCCCGTATTGCCTGTCTCAGTTGCACCTTCACGATTGTTGCCGGCGCTTTGCTCGCTCTCACCGGGCGCTGGGAAATTTCCACCACCCGCCTGGGGGCCGCCGCCCAAAGCCCCCATCGCCTGTTGCATTTGCATCATCTGACGGAGCATTTGAGGATTAGTCAACAAGTTACGGAAATAGTCGGTCTGCATCATCTGGCGGAACTGCGGACCCATGTTCCTCAATTGAGGGTTGGACTGAATCATCTGGTCCACCATCTGCGGATTAGATAGCATCTCCCGCAGAGCCTCTTGTACCTGTGGCTGTTCCATCATGCTAAGCATGGTATCAGGGTTCATACCACCCATCCCCCCGTCAGGTCCAAACATGGACGCTGAAGGAAGCTGCGCCATGCCTGCATATCGAGCTCCAGTCAGGTCGGCAAGAACATTCCCAGACCCCTGACCAGCAGCAATATTCGAAGGAACTTGAGACGCATTATTGGATGTAGCCGTGTTCGTGGCACCTGCCTGAGCTGCCCCAGCCGATGGAGCTGCGCCCTTGACCAAGTGAATCGTGTATCCTGACTTGATATTGTATGAAGCAACGGTCTCAACGTCCTTCAATACTCGCCCGGAGTAAATGAGTCTTTGACGCTCAGCTGGAATCTCACTCTTCTCCGCAATGATTCCCTTGAGTTCCTGGATAGTCGCAGATGGCGCCACAGTAATCTCGAATCTTTGATCGGAAGAGGATCTAGAGTAAATTAGTCAATAGTTCATTCCAGCAGACAACCTCTACCCACTTGATAATAACGTTAATGGACTCGCTGCTAGCGGATTCAGACGACATGGTGTTGTCCTGTCTGGGAACTTCCCACCAAATCCTATATAGCTTTAGAACCTCGTGGAGCCTTCCATTATTCGGTGCTCCGGCTCTCCGACCGCCGCCTTATGCATGTATGCACGAATTTAGCACGTCTGCTCTGAAAAGGAATCTCTATTTCTCTAAACATTCTTTACGTCGAGCACATTGTGTCCCGCTTGGAATTGTATCGTAGGGGGTTGTTTTCTTCTCTACCTGCTCATATCCCCTTGGTTCCCACCTGAGTTCCTGAAACTACACCTTGTGTCCATTCCCTCGGCGGAATTAGCTGATATCCTCCTACCCTTCGCGAGACCGAGACATTCAAGGGCCCCACAGAGGCTCTCTAATCCATACAAACTACTTTTACTTCCTATTCCTGCTTAAGCAACTTCGTCACGTGACATCCTGTAACCTAACCACACTCCGTAAAAGGAAATTTTCAATAGAAAACAGTCACAATTTCGGACTTACTGTGGTTGGGACTTTTAAATAATCCGACTACTGTGAAACTTTTCTTTCTTTTCTTCAGCTTATTCTGGCAAGAAAGACGCATATATATTTGCAGACGACCCGGCAGTAAGCTGAACTAAGATGCAAATTTTCGTCAAGACCCTTACGGGAAAGACTATCACCCTCGAGGTGGAGTCTTCCGACACTATCGACAATGTCAAGTCCAAGATCCAGGACAAGGAAGGAATTCCTCCAGACCAGCAGCGATTGATCTTCGCTGGTAAGCAGCTCGAGGATGGCCGAACCCTTTCTGACTACAACATTCAGAAGGAGTCCACCCTCCACTTGGTCCTTCGTCTTCGTGGTGGTGGTAAGAAGAGAAAGAAGAAGACTTACACTACTCCAAAGAAGATCAAGCACAAGAGAAAGAAGGTCAAGTTGCAAGTTCTCTCTTACTACCAGGTTGATGAGAACGGCGTCGTCAAGCGTCTCCGACGTGAATGTCCAAACGACGGTGCTGGTGTCTTCATGGCTAACATGAAGGATAAGGTCAACAAGACTGAGCGTCAATACTGCGGTAAGTGTGGTTTGACCCTCAAGCTCTAAGCGTTATGTATCTTTAAATACACTGGCTTTTGAGTACTTTTAACTTATTAGTCCTAGCGCTTTTGTCTATTACTCTCCTAGGTTTTCCCACACTACAATAGAAGATGATTTATAGTGAAAACAAATATATTAAGAGTCGAACAGATAAATAGAAGAAGATGATATATATATGTGTGCGAAGACGTCGTATAGAAAGAACACTTGGGAGGTTACCTACTGGATTGGTTGCTCGAACAACGGAAAAGGTACATTATCCCCCTTCTCAGGTGGTTCAAGACCCTTTGTGCCAGAGTAGATATCTTTGATAAGTCGGCGGCGATCCTTCGGTAGCTTTCGGCTCGTACCAAGGCGAAGTGACTGGGTGTCCATCGAGAACGTATGCTAGAAACAATCTCTCAGAGTGATACGTGTTTGGAATGGGGACACCGTTCAAGGTCGAAAGAGAGTATTGATTCTGACCATGTACCTTTGATACGATGGGAGGTCTGTCATAAAAAGGCTCGAGCTTGTGTTTTCTTTCGCGACGACGTAAGACGTAATCTCCTTTCTCGAACTCTCGCAGATAAGCCTTATCCTCCTAGTAAAGCGCGCGCTTGAGCTGAGTGCGACTTCCTATCAGGCACTTTCTTGCAAACATCCATCAACCGCTGAATTTCATAGGCACGCTGACTAGCTTGATCACGCTGTTCATCCTCTGTAGGTCTCTGGAGTATTATTCCTCAATAGACGAATTAGGAACAGACTCGATACCAAAGGCGAGATAGAATGGAGAGTATCCGAATTGTCCTTTTCTCGACAAATATTGAACCCGGACAGAAGGCAGCAACTGATCCCATGGAATTCCAGGTGTAGCCTGTTGAGCTGCAGTAAGCATGCCCTTCAAGATGCCGTTAAACTTTTCACACTTGCCATTTGATCTGGAATGGTAAAGAGTAGTGTAGTGATGTTTACCTCCGAACTTCTTCACGTACTTTCTGAAATCTTCAGTGAACTGAACACCATTGTCTGTGATAACTTCTTTTGGTGCTCCGTGATTCTGACAATCCGATTAAACATGTTCAACACATCAGATTCCTTTGGTGAAACAAGTGCATCACAATAGGCGTAAGCAGTTCCATAGCAAATCGCGGTCAAAATGTAGCGATAACGACTGCTGGCAAAATCCTGTAGTTTGAACTGCTCCGACGAAGTGCATCCCCCACCGCTGGTAAGGACCCACAGGGGCAATTGGATGAAGACGAAGCGGTAATGGTTGAGGAGGGGCCTTCAATTGACAAGTTGGACAAGTTCGTTGAACGGACTGCAACAGAATAGCAAAGTCAGGATGCCATGCAATTTCATGCATGTGAGAAGTAAGAATCCCAAGAGACGAATGACCCAAAGAACATGAGTTTTCTGAGCCAAGTCTAAAAATGAAGACTCATCATAAACTGGAACCAAACGATTGTCACGACGAATGTGAAGCTTTCCAGCAAAAAATTGGAAATGTGCCATGACAAACACAGGATAAAGACGAGTAGGCAGATTCTTACCAGTTTCAAGATACGTCGCAATAGCCTCCACATAATGCCAACTTAAAAGTGACAACTTATCAACCAACGTGACATCAGCACGACCAGTACCCGTCCTTTCGGCACCCGTGTCCTTCATTTCCTCACCAGTATCCTTCATTGCGGCAGTTGTATCCTCATCATCGTTCGCAGCAAGGCCCTGAATCGTCTTGGCGTTGCGGGTGGCAGAACGAGTTTGCCGAATGGAGTTGAGAGCGAAGCTATAAAGGCCCTTCATGTCTGAATGATCATCAAGAGTGGCGAGGTAATGATCGATAGCAATTGAATTTTCCCGGCATCGCAGGTACCAAAACGGGCTAGCCGTGTTCACCATATTTAGAAGCGTAATAGCCAGTTGCCGTAGGATGTTAAGTGTATCAAATATGAAGTCACACCAAAACACGATAAAAAAAATCATAATCTTAGGAAACTCTGGATCCCAAAACAACAAACCAATCTTGTACTCTGATAGGAACGGTGCCTGATTCTGATCAAGCGGAAGTATGACATTCTTTTCATTGGTTACAAATTTAGATTTTTTTTTTTTTTTTTTTTTTTTTTTTTTTAGATATCGAAAAATTCGCTAGTCACATTATAAAATAACTGTGAGGACAGATTTAGGGTTGGTTAAATACATTGTAGAAACTATTCGTCGCCAATAAGGCACTTTACTTGTAAAGACACATGAACGCAAACTAACGCGATGGAAAGTCCTGTACCAACCACAGACGTTAATCTTAGAATATACAGACGACGGACACGAGTTCACTTTAGAAATATGGTGGTGCTCCAGCTTGTGAGATGTTGGAATATTTAGTGAGTGGACGTCAATAAAGACCTCGAGATTACCAAGACATGATCAAAAGTGTGCACGTGACTGGCTTAACTAATCTTGTTCGTGAAAGAGAATGACAAACTGACTTTCAGTAACGTTCTGTGCTTGTGCCACTCTCTTTCAGAATCGTGGGCGGCCAGTACATTCCCGTGAAATCCCTTCAAATGGTCACTTCAAAGAACTGTATTGATATAAACATCATTATATCCCCCAAGGATCATCAGTCCTGTTTCAAGCCTTGGTCAGACATTTAGTACACATTACATTATGTCCGGATGGTTATTAAAGTCTATATATATATATATGTATTTTTTTTTTTTTTTTTTTTTTTCTTTGTTCCTTCACTTCATTTTTCTCGTTTACTTCATATAGTTGACAGAGGCCTTGGACTTACAAATTCTACTAACCTGATACCAAGGAAGTAGTACGTTCTTACTTCTTCGCGATAGTGACTTATATACTCAGCAATTTACATATCTTACTCCAGTTAACTACCAGATCGAGTTGTATATATGTATATCCAGCCTAATTCGGATCGTTTTATTAAAATAACGTGTAGGTTCTCAATAGCAAATTCACAACTTACTTACTTTAGTCATATACGTCCAGTTAATTTTTCTAGTGCTGTAGAAGGCCGATTTTTTCCTTAGCTATCCAGGGAGTATTTATATATATGCGCGACTAATAAACGTGGAGAAATATTCGAACAACTGTTCAAAAAAGTGCTATTTAATAGTAGGTTTAGTAGGAATTGATAGCAAGGACTAAATGCACGCAGTACTAGAGGCGAAAACTACAACTTCTCTCAAATCTATCCACTGTTCTTCAGGATTCGAAAACCCTTGAATACAACTCACTCGGAGTCTTAAGTCCTCAGTCATTTCTTTGTAGCGATCACGACACACTAATTCAACACTTCTTACCTCCGTGGTGTCATAACAAGCTTCGACTTCCTGAGTAGACGGCTCCGGAGGTAATTCTGGAACATCTTCATGAAAGAGGTCTTGGTATGCCCCAACCAGATATGCAAGGCATGCTCTCATTTGGACAATAATACCCTCCGTCTCAGCGGGAGTACGTCTAGTCAACTTATTGTAAGCGCCCACGACCTTCCGCCTTTCCGTTTCATCCCGATCAGCATGGTCTAAGTCAGTAATGAAATCAATAGGGTTTTGCAAATGAATAAGTGCAAATTGGAGGGTGTCGATATTTAGGACCAGCTTGTATCTTAAACATCTCGCAAATGACTCTTACTTACCCTTCAAATGAGTGTAGGGATCTGTGCTGCAGAGGACCCCCAATTGTTCTCGTCACGATAGGTCTCAATTAGAGCCTCAACGGATAGGTCACGCAACACAGACATACGAACTCCATTTTTCAGATTGTACTCGACGGTCAAAGTCAGGTCGCACTGCAGACTTGTGCCCACATGCTAGTCGTATGCATCAAAATTCATGTCAGAGGAAGACTGAGATACACCAACTTCGCATACACAAGAAGGCATCGGACTTCTACCCTTCATGGGGTCGACCAAGAAGCGAACGCATGGCGTAAAGGATACAGCGGGGATTTTGCTGCAGTTCAAAGCGGCAACTGGATAAGGTAAATGCAATAAGAAAAAAGATGGTATGGCAAATTCCGCCTTTCAAAAAACCTAAACACAACTCAATGATCACTCCTGCGATTTTGCCGTGTCCTCGCCCAGGCATAAGTAACTTATAGGTTTGTTTACTGTAGTCAACTCTAACTCGGCCCTTAGCTTTGGCTCTCTTCAGAGTAGTAGCGATTGTTTTGTCTAAACCTTCTTCGCTGCACTCAATGAACTCAATTACAAGGTCTCCATACCCATTCCAATGACGTATAAAATCCTTGCTTTTTCTTGACACTGTGCTTGTCCCCATATCTGAGAACCAGAACATCACTTGCATCAGCCTCACTTCCCCCTGAAGATCTGGTTTCAGTTGGCGACGGCGGAAGTCACTTATTGACCTTCTTTTTGTCGTTTGTTTATTGTCCACTATCCATGTTCTAGTTGTCTTGCATAAATAAGAGAAATAAAAAAAAAAAAAAAAAAAAAAAAAAAAAGGAGTAACGAGTAATAGTTAACGATGTTGTTGGCAAATGGCAGCCAGAGTACAAGTGAAACGGTTATTTCGGGGTTTGACAAGTCGCTCACAACGGCGTCCCGGCCTCCACGGCTCGCTGATATCTGAACCGATAAAATGTCAAGGACCGATAACACGAGAATTAGAATAAATAGTTATTTAATGCTATGATTAGTATGAACTGGTAGCAAGGAGCTGCACGATATCTTGACGCCAATGTACGGGGAGACCAAGAACTAGTACAAATGCAGGCAGCACTAGAAACGAAGGGACTTCCGTACTCCTCTGAATCCAGTCCATCCTGTAGCACGCTGTCTAATTATTTATGATCTGTGAGTCGCTGAAGCGAGAAAAAAGTTCTTTTAAATATGTATTAAATTTATATTCACGGGAGCAAAATGATATTTACTTGCTTACTTTTACTATAATATTGTACTGAACAAATTGGTTACTACCTGTTCATACGTGCTTAATTAAAAATGAAAAAGCTCATTGAAATTTTCTAGTGCTGTAGGAAGGCTATGTTCTACTTCTTAAGTATATATGCTTGGATGATAAATCCGAGTAATGTCGGCCCCATTGCGTAAAAATAAGAGCCAGTACTCGATAGTCGGAGACAGGTGATTCCCTCAGAGAGTTGCGATTTGGTTATTACACAATCTTATACATTAAGTTGGTATTATTGATCTAAAGGGAGCTAACTCTTTCTGCTTATGTCTGAAGCTAACGCGGCTCTTCCTGTTAGCCACTTCTAACCAATTACATATGGTTTCATGATTAGTAGGAATCGACGGCAAGGACTGCACTATATCTAATTGGTTGTTTAACCGCT
The DNA here is from genome assembly GCA_030585065.1 of Blastobotrys persicus. Lineage (NCBI taxonomy): Eukaryota > Fungi > Ascomycota > Dipodascomycetes > Dipodascales > Trichomonascaceae > Blastobotrys > Blastobotrys persicus. Next base: position 57,911 of record JAJMBO010000051.1, read on the forward strand.
ATCGTTGGCTCTGAAAGAACGTATGGTATACAGCTAAGCTAATGAAGCATAGATTCAAATGTCATGAACTTTCCTGTGGAATACGGTGATCCGGGGGATCCAGAGAAATGGCGTGCAGTTGTAAATGTAATGACAGCTGATGATCTCAAGTCTAGAATTGACTGGAAGAGCGATACTAAAGACGTTATATATAAGGAGATCATATAATCCTTTTTCTTTCTATTGAGTATTCAATAGTCGAGGGATAATTCTGGTGTACTGTGCTGCAGAATACGACAAACAAAAATTTTAAGATTTTAGCAAAGAAGACCGGATGTTTCCTCCTCCCAAAGGATTGCCCATAAAATACTAGGTTTATGCAAGAGTGCGCTAGCAAGGACTGCGTAATGGCTTTTTTATGCTGTCTTATCGATATGAATAGTTCTGCGGTCTACAGCCCCAATCTAAAACTACGACCAAGGGTATTTTCACAGCTGCCAGTTGCACAACAAGTGTGTGAAAAAAGGTTTGGATCGGTCGAACATAGCCCAAAGAGCCGTTAATTGTGCTTCGAATTAGTATACTCTATAATGATGCAAGTTAATTATTACCAGTTATTCCAGCTCCCCGCACTTCCTTTTGAGTCGATTGATTTCCGACTCATACTCAGAGCGGATCCGTTGGTTTTCACTTTTAAGATTTGTGTTCTCTGTAGACAGTAGCGACCACCAATGTTCAGCTTCCTTCAGTTTTTCTTTGGTCGTCTTGAGCGAATTAGTAATGTGTACAAATGATGTCTTTAATGCAGAATATGTTGTCAAAAGTTGGTGTCTATCTGCCATTTCCCGCTTTATTTGACGAATTGCATCCATTTTGCCACTCGAGGGCTCCTGCGACTGTGTTCGATTCAAACTGTCTTCCCCTAATTTGCGCTTCTTTTCAACAACTTGATGCTGTATACTGTCCGACCCATCCCCAAATAGAGAGTTTAGGTCAAAGTCTTTGGATGGAGGAAATTCCACTGGCTCGCTGGGGGTTGAAAGATTGCTACTTTCCGGATCAGATGCTACCTGGCCGAGCATTTCTCGTAAGTCATGAACAATTTGCTTTTCCTCATCCAAACCCAAGCCCTGCTCAGCAGAATGTTCAATGCGATTCTCCTCAAAATCTGTAGTGGGTACCATGCTATGCTAATTGAATGGTTTATGCTTAGTTAGAATTTTTTTTTCAGGAACTCACGCCTTCCCGATAAATGAATTTTTTCAAGCCGAGCCCCATGAGCCGCAGGGTGTCTAA